>APFE031079149.1:0-32063 GCA_000404065.3 Pinus taeda | reverse complement strand
GATGGTGATTGATATTTATTAAAATTAAATTTGATTTATTAATTTTTTTTTTCTCGGTAAAGACTAATTCTATTTTTTCCACTGGAAAAATCGTAATCTTTCATTAATATTGAAAAATTACATGTTGTAGATGCCTTCCAGCATATGCAGTAAACCAATTCAAAAATGGTACTCAGAGAGTATGCAAAGATCCTTCATCACCACGCAGGGTGTACGGATTCAAGAATTAGCATGTGACACAAAAAAATAATGAAATAATGTACAAATGGGGAAAAGTTATACTTTCACCCTTTTTTCTTCTCAACTTTTTTCCATACCCCCTATGGTTCTGTTGAATTTATAAGTGCTAGTGCTGTTTCAGCCACAGGATGTGGAATTTCCTTATCAGAATCTGACGATTCTGATGAGTGTTGACGTTTATTTCTGCTCATATCCATAGTATCTATTGATATTACCCGTGCTGTATCTATATGTTCCTGTGGGTTTATGTCTTTCTCTGTTGGTTCTTTATTCATCTGATGAACCTGTTTGAGGTCATCAAACTCCATCTCCTCTTCCTTCTCGTCATCTGAAACAGGTGGGGGAAATTGCCATCCCTTTGCTTGTTTTTCTACTTTCTTTTTTCTGCGATTATCTTTTTTAGCTGCTGGACATTTGCTTTGTAGATGTCCTGTTTGTCTGCATATTCGGCATCTAAAAGCAGTGTTTTCATAATCTAGTATCTGTGTCCAGCTCCACTGTTTATGCTTCAGCTGTATCTGATCTGGTAGGCCTTTGTTGAGATCAACTTCCACACATATTCGTGCAAAAATAAAAATTCGTTCCTCCACTCTCTGGGTGTCCATTTTGATGTAGCGTCCAATCGTGTTTCCAATTCCAGCGAGTACTTTCTCATTCCAGAGATGTATTGGGAGATTGTGTAGTCTCAGCCAAACCGGCATCTTGGAAACAACCATTGTGTTTGCATCAAATTCTGGGAACCAAGGTGTGATGAAGAGTCCTGTGGATCCCCAGAACTAAGGTCCTTTCTATATTACTATGTCTCTGTCGCTTGCTGATAGGAATTTTACTATGAAGAATCCTTTAGAACAGAGATGTATTTCGCATTGCATGGTCCAGTTCATGAAGATCCAGTGAAATAGATCCACCGGTTTGGGCCAAAAGTTATTAAACCTGCAGGTTATTGCTTGACTTTCATATGTATTGCAATGCATATCTATTTCTGGTGAATCTATGTTGTATTCTGGAGTGTGATTCAGCTGTTCCATGATGTAGGGCCTGGCTTCCATACCTGATTGGTTTGGTGCTATTTCCTCTGTGTTTTTCCCTTGTAGGATGTTTTTGTAGGATATGCTACCTAGTTTTTTCCCTGAACCAGTACCACTTCCTTCAGCCCTGTAAGGATTTTTGTCCTTGACGGATGCGCCCCCTCTTATTCTCAGATTGAGAATGATTGTTGACAAAGGTACAATTTGGTATTCCCAGAGGTATTTTGTATCTTGAAGTGCTCTGCCCCCATGTATCAGATTTTGTGATCTGATGGGGTATCCCAGCTGTTGAGTTATAACTTCCTGCATTTGTTTAACAGTATCAGTTTCTTTTACCCAGATTAATTTCAATTTTCCTTCTGGAGGTTTTATGAATACTTGGAATCCTTTTACCAGGGATCCAAATCTGTTATTCTGCGGATCTATATCAGAGGTTTTGTTCCGAGTCTTTTGCTTACCCTTGATCAGTGGTTGGGCTTCTGGATCTGACCAGGGATGGGGTCGATCTACCATGCGGCGATCTAGATCGAAGAGCCCAAGGCTCGATCTGTGCAAAGGCAAGGTAAGTTTTTCCCAATAGAGTCGGTCTGCCACAGGATTGTCCAGATCTAACTGCCCGGGGCGTGATCTGTGCATGGTGCCGCAGAGCGATGGGTATGGCGCCCAATCAGGGCTGAATAGCATCTGAATGTCTAGATCGGCGTCATCGAAAAATAGGTCATCAATCTGATATGCAAAGAACTGGATAATGCCTTCATACCTTTGACAAGATCTGCAATTTTCCATTCTGGGGTCTTCATTTTTACCTGAGATAGTTCCTCCTTCATTCATGTTTCCGCTGGTAGCTACGATTTTGGCGCAGACAGTCCTGAATCTGATCCATTTCAATTATCTTCCCGCTCTCCTGTACCGATCAGAGATTTATCGGATTTCTTCGCCTCCTGAGGAAGGCCCCTTCACGCGTCCGATTTCCTTTTACTGCCTATCAGCTGTAGATGACGAACAAACCATACTCGTTGTGCTCCGAGTATGGCCCAAGCTGTGCCTGTGGGATTACCGTCGCAAGAGGAAGCCATAGTTTCGCAGTGATTCTTCCTCGTTGGCCTTCGTAAAGACTAATTCTATTAACTGAAAAGTAAAATAATATTACATGGAGTTGAGGCGTCATATAACAATACCCGAGAGCACTCAACGTATCAAAAACTGCCCCAGTATAGGAAGAACCTGGGAAGACTAGTTACAGAAAGCTAGAAGGCAGATGTAGAACCCAGAAATAGACCAGTATAACATAAGGTGAGACGTAAAAACAAGACAGACATTTCCCTTGACTATCCAAGAGATCATAATACTACCACCGCCCGAGGGGAAAACCAAAACCATCTGGCTGAAGATGTTGAGACATGACTGCAAACAAAACTGCCTGAGAATGATCAACTAAGACATCATCAACATCAAAAATAAAATTATATCGGACCCAGGTGGATTTGAATAGCCGCGTCCTCATCAGGTGGCATCTCCACCACCGGACACGCAGTACTAATCCCCAGATCTTCGCTACCAGCATTCTCGCCCGCAGGGTTTGCCATGGGAAGATGAGGGGCCTTAGAATTCCTTTCCACGACCGCCGGAACAAAGCTTTCAAGAGGCAGCGATACTCTGGGAGCGCCATTCGAGCCGAGCCTCTCTCCCTTTCATTTCTCCGAGCTTCCCCCATCCGAAAGCTGCTCACTGCTTTGAGAAGGCTCAGAATCCACACACACCAGAGGATAAAGCTGGTTTTCTTCTTCCGAAAGGATAATTGTGATGTGAGTCGTGATCAATGGCTTAATGAGATTGCTTTGGAACTTGAAGTGCGTGGTTTGAAACGCATTGTTCGGAGTCGGCCTGCGAGCAGGGCTAAGAGGAGGCACATTCACTGGGGAGGAGGGGAGATTAACAGGAGACAGGGCAGGGTCCTCAGAACAACTTGCCTTCGAACGCCTTCGGCTACCTCGGCGCCCCCTAGATCGATTCCCCACACTCTATCAAACCATATTGAGGTGCGTGGATGGAGGCATAGAACTACACAGGACACAGACGGGAGGGCAATAAGATTGATCTGGGCAACAATTCGAGCACACAAGATGGGCCTGAGAGGACGATAGGAGCTGCCCAATTCGGAATTCCAAAGTAGTAGAGAGATTTTCGTAGATATCAACTTTTAAATTGTCATTAAGGCCCCTAACATTATAAGACCACAGCCAGGATATTGGGGTACATGCATGAAGCTTGCCTTTGTGAGCAGAGACGTGCTTTCCCCCAGAATCCACAGCAAACCAGAACCCGAAACATGAAGACTGAACACTCATTGTGGGAAAAATAACCGAGAGCGCCATGATTATAACCAACAACGCGTCACCTTGAATAGAGCAATTCATAAATGCAAATATCCTTCCAAATCTACTCGTCTTAAGATTATCCTTCTTGCGCAGGGTGAAATTCTGGGAAGCCACGCTGCCCTGCAGCTTGCAGTACCAAACCTTATTGTCTATCATGAGGTGCCTTAAGTTCATTAATTTCACTCGCATCCAGGGTTGATTTATTAAATATTAAGAAAGGTAAGAAAATTATTTAAGTTTTAAAGTATTATCATATCATCAAAGTTTTGTTGAGTGAAAAGATTAAAAAGGTTCATATTATAATAAATATTTTATAATTATGTGGGTGTGCATCTCCAATCTTTTTAGCTGTCACAAAGATGATAAATTCTTTTGACTTTTGATGTATTAGGAACCATAGAGTTTGTGAGAGTTTCCCTTAATTTGATGTCAATTTTCTTATTTGCAAGTCAAAACAGAGAGATACTTTTGATGTTCTAGATTTGGATTGACCATTTCTTCATAATATTTTTATTTTTTCATACCTCAAATTTTTTTATTACATTACAATTTCTCCTTAAATTTATATACAATACTATAATATTTTTATTTTGCAAAATAACAACTTTTTTAATACCCAATGAATTAGTTAAGATTTAATATAATTAACTCTAGCCATCCTAGGAGGCATTTTGTTTTTTATGTTGTTTATATTTATTAAATACCTAGTCATAAGAGTCCTCTCTATAGGAAAATGACTCACTTGTATGATGATGACTCTAGTAATATTAGGAAGCCTTTTGTTTTCTATATTGTTTATATTGGTTTTGTATATTAAATACCTAGCCATAGCAATCCTCTCTCTGAGCAACTTCAGTAGCACCAATTGTAGAGCTTACAGATGTAGATACAAATCCATTCCCATAACCCACATAGTCTGTTAGGCCCCTATACTACTAGTGTAACCCCTTATTGTTATTAGTACAACCCCCTTATTATATTGTTGTACCCATGTAGTCCCCATATTGCTACTATTGTGCCCCATAGAAGCCCACTATTGTTATTATTGTGCCCATACATTATTATTGCTACATCGGCTCTAACTATATTATGACCCCTTAGACTCCTATATATAGAAAGGAGGTCTTTTCATTTGTATCATCAAAGAATTGTTCATTTGTGTAATGTAAAGGAGGTTACCCCCTCAAAGAGGTTGAATTCTAAGGCGTTGATCTATCTTTTCTATCTTTTTGTGAGTTGGTTTCATAACATTTGGTATCATAGCTTTGGGCTTTAGGGTTTCGCTGCTCCAAATAGGTCAACGTGGCATTTGCACTATACATTTTTCTCTGCAATGTTTCATACACTAAAACAAAAACCCATTTGGGATGAAATCGTTTTGAACATCAGGTCCAAATTTCATACCTTTTCATGCTATATTTGTGGAGATATGATCTGAGGAAGTTGGCCTTTTTACAGACTCCCGAATTACATTCCAAACAGGTGGCTTGGGGAAAATAGTCATAACTTTTGTTTTGAGAATCAGATTGAAATTCCGTAAGAAGTTGCAGAAAGGGGACGGATTGTAGTTGCCTATGTATATTTTTCAGATCCTAACGTTAAAACAGTGACACGTGGCAATTCATACAAATTCGCTCTTATAAAAAGATATATAATCAGGTCATCTTGGGAGATTGTGCATAACGCTTTCTTGGAGAATCTAAATTCGATCAGACTGGTGGCATTGGAAAGAGGACGCAGAGGGCTATTGCAAGTCGTAATTTTAGAAATTAAAGATCCAAAAGTACAGAGTTACAGTCGTTTCAATATCGAGCTCCTAAAATCAAGAAAAACGAGGTGAGGAAGTTTGATGGCAAGGATTCGGTAAATTGGATACTATAGATGGAGAAATATTTTGATCTACATGGTGCACCACAAACGGTATATATTGCATCTTCATATTTAGAACAAAATCAATTTTTATGGTATAAAGGGCTTTGTTCTTGTAAACAACTTGTTACGTGGTCAATTTTCACGAAGGAAATTATAGCACATTATGAAAATACAAAGAGCAACACCTTCTTTAGAGCAACACCACAACAATTGGAATAAAAAAGAGAAAAAGAGAAAAATTATGGCAACAATGAATTCTACCCCTCACAACTATAACAATGGAAGTGTTGTTTCACCTAGCCTTCCACAACCTACATGGGTTACACCACAACAATTGGAAGAAAAAAGAGAAAAAGGGCTTTGTTATAATTGTGATAGAAAATGCACTAATGGTCATAAGTGTGCTGAGAAGAAATTATTTTACATAGAGTATGAAGAGGAAAAAGAAAAGGATCAAGAAACATCAAAAGAAGAGGATATATGCTAGGACCCAACCCCAGAGAAAGAAGAAATGATTCCAACCATATCTTGTAAAGCATTGGCAAGTAAAACTCTCAAGATAGAAGAACATATCAAGAAGAAAAATGTTCCAGAAGTGAATTATCACATCAAGAAAGAAGAAATGAATCCAACCATATCTTGCAATGCATTGGCCGAAATTACCACTCCTCAAACTATCCAGATAGAAGGACATATCAAGAAAAAAATGTTCAAGAAGCGAAAGATCACATCGAGCATCAAGAAATGAAGCTGACCATATATTGTAAAGCATTGGAAGAAATTACAACTCCTCAAACTCTCAAGATAGAAGGACATATCAAGAAGAAAAAGGTTTAAGCAATGAAATATCACATCGAGCATCAACAACAAGTTCTCCAACTTTTAAAGGATAACACCACTTTGGTGCAAAATCAAATGAAACAATAGGTAGATCAACATTGTAGTGAAAAATGTTTTGATGTAGGTGATTGGGTATTTTTACTGCTACATCTCAAGCAAGCCATTTATGACAAGGAAATGTTGGCAATACTACATGCACTTAAGAAATGGCGACCTTATCGAATGGGAAGACACTTCAAGGCAAAAATAGATCATCATAGTCTTAAATACTTTTTAGAACAAATATTATCTTTAGAAGGACATAAAAAATGGGTCACAAATATGTTGGGTTATGACTTTGACATCATCTATAGAAAAGGGAAGCAAAATTTTGTTGTAGATTCACTCTCAAGAAAGGATCAGGATGTGGAAGCATTGTTTTGTGCTATTTCTATTATCCAACTAGATTGGATAAATGAAGAAAGGGATGAATGGAAGAAGGATGAAGAAGTATGGTCACTCATTCAAAAGTTGCAGAAGATCCCAATTCAAACACTATTGCTAGAACTTGAAGAGGAAGGAAAAATCATATTGGAACCTGGAGCAGTCATAGAAACAAGAACTCGATAGCTACAAAATCGATCAGTTTTAGAGTATCTCATTTAGTGGAAGAACTTACTCGCTAAAGATTCCACATGGGAGGACAAGAATTTTATACAGAAGCATAAAAAACTACTCAAGCGTTGAGGATAACACTTTTTGAAGGAGAGGGGCATGTTAAGCCCCTATACTACTAGTGTAACCCCTTATTGTTATTAGTACAACCCCCTTATTATATTGTTGTACCCATGTAGTCCCCATATTGTTACTATTGTGCCCCATAGAAGCCCATTATTGTTATTATTGTGCACTTACATTATTATTGTTACGTCGGCTCTGATTATATTATGACCCCTTAAACTCCTATATATAGAAAGGAGGTCATTTCATTTGTATCATTGAAGAATTGTTCATTTGTGTAATGTAAAGGAGGTTGCCCCCTCGAAGAGATTGAATTCTAAGGCGTTGATCTATCTTTTTGTGAGCTGGTTTCATAACACAATCTCTTTTATTATCCCTTTCACAGCTTCCCTTCACTCAGTGCGACAACTAATTCTTATTATGCCCAACATTACATGTTACCTATAATGACTCATATGAGGATGATAGAATAAAGTGTATTGTCATTGATCTTGAAATTACAAATTATAAAGCATTGTTGGATTTTTCTCTTTTCATAATTTATATAAAAAACATAAAATAATCATAAAGTGAACTAAATAAATTTAATTAATTTAGATTCAAATTAAATATAGATTTATTAAATAAATAAAATAAATATGTGTCTTTTTAAAATTATAGGGAAAGAGATTTAATTTGTTTAACTATTTAATTAATTTCAAATTAAAATAAATTTATAATATTTTTCTATATATATTTTTGTATGTATGAGATATTGAATTATATATTAGGTTAAATTGTATGTACAGAGATAATGATTATTTTGATGAAGTAAGAGTTAAAATTATTTTTAATTAATCTAAAGTTTGCTTTTACATTTTTTTTTTTTGTAAGTTAAAGAGTTTCTATTAATCAAAAGGCATTACAATGATGTCAAAATGGATATGGTCTCACCTCGACTAGATTTGTTGACCAATGTGATAACCATACAACATATAAAAAACAAAATTTTTAGCTGAGAGTTCCAACGCTTGAGAGGCCTAATATTCCAAAAAACTAAAAGAACAAGAAACACACTAGTGAACATAGTTAGTCGTCAGAGGTAATTGAGGTAGGGTTGTCTGGCCTGGTATTTATGGGAGGCAGAGGCTGATACATGTAGTTAACATGTTGCTCAAAGTGAGCAAGCCGAGTTTCCAGTTTTTCAACCTTTTCCATCAGCAAATTCTAGCCGCGTGAGACCACTACCACCCTTTTGCGAACATGGCACTAGAAGTACTGAATCTACTCTAATTTGGCCATGACAACCTCATGCTCCTCCTTGCAAGCTTGATCAAGGGTGTCTAGTCGAGAAGAGACAGATTGCACCAGTTCAAGGATCGTCGAGGAGAGGCCTAATGTCACACCCCTACATTTGCGGTAGTCTTTCAACCGCTTATAGCGAGGTCTGACACTACCAACCGTTTTCTTTTCACCAATACTTACGATTATAGACTACGCCTAACATTCATACTTAGTTTATTTCTTTGTTACCAAGTATTATTAATAGCCTTTATACAAATGAAAACCCATACATATTCATCATCAATAGCAATTAACACATATACAATTGCATAGCAACTCCTTGCAATATGAGTCTGCCCAAATCAATATATATAATCTTCTTTTATAAGTACAAGTTAAATCTTGGGAAACCCCAAATTTACACTTAGCCAATTTTCCAACTTTGGCAAATTCGGTTGCCCAGCTCGTCGGCGCCTCCACACGGTCGCCGCACGACTCACCAACCCTTCGTTCACCTCGTTGTATGATCATGTTGTTTTCCCAACTTGGGCGCGCCTCGTCGTAACCAAGTGCCACACATGAGCGCCTCTGCATGATTCATACCTCCATTCACAACTCCAACACTTCATCGTTTTGTTGTGCACGGCGTGCCCTACCCAAGTCGCCCGTCCTCACGATTCTTCGTTTCAACGTGCATGGTGCGCCTTTGCCCAGCCGCCTGTCCACACATCCACCCGTTCACCCAAACTCGTTCACCCAAACAACTTCACCCGAGTCGCCACACGACTTCACCTGGATTGCCCGACGCCCTCACCTGGCTCACCCGAATGACTTCACCTGGGTCGCCCGACGACCTCACCCGAGTCGCCCGAACGACCTCACCCGAGTTGCCCGAACGATCTCACCCGAGTTTTCTGCCCGACGACCTCGCCCGAGTTCTGCGTGAACGACTTCGCTCGAGAACGACCTCGCCCGAGTTCGCCCTCGCCTGAGTTTTCTGCACGAGTTTTTCGCCCGAGTTTCGCACCCAATTTTTCTGAATGACTTTTCCGAACGACTTTTCCACTCGAGTTCCGCCCGTTGTGCGGGCTCATCCACGAACTGCAGAACTCCTTGTTTGAAATCGTGTTGATCGAATGATGGTCGTTTGCCTCCAAACGCCCTCCAATATATATGGGCAGGTGGCGGGTTATGTCACCCGGCCCACCCACATCCAACACCCAAGCAGACTTGTTTACAATGTGTTGTCTCGCCCAGGAGGAGGGTCGGCCCACGCAACTCATGGGACCGCCTCCTCAACTCGCCCAACACCTTATAAACTCATCCAAGGTTCATTTCATTTCACATTTTGCACATCCTTCGCACTATGGAGTCGCCCTGCCCATCACATGGACTGCAGGTCCTTACACCTAGCCTCCTGGAAGGTGCTCAACTTGAAGTCCCTGAACATCCTTGGTTGTTGCAACCCCAAAGTGCTGTAACACGTTGATGATCCTCCCTACAACCACCTATGCCTGCGCCATGACCAAGATGAGAAACCATTTGACAATGACTGCCCGCCAAGGAAGCAACCAAAGAGCTGCAACCCCCATGAATTCCACAACCCCCATGATCAAAGCCTCTTGAAGGACCCGTGCCCCACTTAGAACACTTGCCTTAAATAGACGCGGCACCACCCCGAGACCTAGTGAGGGTGGGAGAGCCTTTAGGCTTCGTCGGGGAAAGGATGTGCAATGAGTGAGGGCTGGGCTTCATGATGGAGCTTAGAGGGAAGCCGTAGAGACCAAAGAAAAAGCCACCCAGAACGCTACCACCTGCCACCCATAACCAAATAGGCCCTGTCGTAGACTTGAGGGAAGAGGATAACCAACACAAAAATTCCCACCACTGAGAATTCACCACCCGAATAGATACAAGCTAGAACAGATTGGAAGTGAAAGACCCGAGAGGAGAAAGCTAGATAGAAAATATCAGACACCCAAAGTGAAACTTAAAGGAAATGGCCCGAATTTGATACTGACATTAGATCCCTAGCAGAGCACCGGAGGATGAATTGAGACCAGGGACCCCGAAAAGGAAGAGTCAAGATGCGAGAAGATTCAGAGTACAACATCACTTAGAAATTAAAACTGACACCACGAGAGATACAACATCACTCGCAGACTCAGAAATAAGAAGACAAGCCAAGAGGCCAAGGCAAGAAACCTCGAGAGAAAAAGGAAATTGAAGCTAAATCCAACTAGAACTTAAGAAGATGTGTCCTCAAGAGAGGAGCTGATAAGGAAAGTTTCTTAATTAGCAAGACCAAGTGAGAGAACTTCGTTAGAAGCACGCCCAAGGTGCATAAGATGGACCACCACCCTAGACTAGGAGCTAGAGAAGATGCAAGTAGGGATGGGAGTGCATTACGCAGAGAGACATTAGAAAACCAGAGAGTTTTACGATGGATGAAATATAACCAAAGGAGGAGTGACTCCATCACGTTGAAGTGATTGCACACAGGTGAAGTTGAATGGTTCACACACGCGAGGGAAGTGATATTAACTCTTGCGTGGTGGAGGGGCTGATGTCTTGCCCTACCCCATGTTAAACAGTAAAAAACTAACATCTATCACATGACGGGTGGCTTCCACAACCCAATGCCCCCATCGGGGATCTTTACATGTATTTTAAAGGTTCAAGACTTAGTGATATCTAGTAAGAATGAAATTGTGTTTTTTATGAATCACTAGCACATCATTTGAAGGATGTGATTTGATAATGGATCAATTACACTAATCTACAACTTGTAATAATAATTGGGCTCATCACCAATTTACGAAAAAAATGTTGTGTTACTTCTTATCTTATAGTTTGAATGAGTTTAATGGCTAAGAACATATATTTCCTTCTAAAAGATCACATGAACAAATCTAAAGATCCTAAGAAAGTAAAGTAAGCACTTTTCTTTTAAACTTAATTTCTTTTTGGATTAGGATGAATTAAAAGGAAACAAAATAATGAAAACTTATTATAAAATAAAATGTTATTTAATTATATAAAATAAATATTTTAATATTAATATTATTAATGATAATCATAGTGGTTGATATTTATATTTAATATTGAGAAAGGTAAGAAAATTATTTGTGTTTGCAAAAAATTATATTTTAAAAGTAAAAAAAAGTATTGCTAGATCATTAAAGTTTAGATGAGTGAAAAGGTTAAGAAGGTTCACATCATAACAAATATTTTTAAATTATATGGGGTGTGCACAGAAAGTGTCTTTCATCTTTAACCCTCTTAGTGTCACAAAGATACAAATTCTTTCAACCCATGATGTTTCAGGAACTATAAAATTAGTGAAGGTTTGTCCTTAGTTCGACGATGCCAATATTATAATTTACAAGAAAGAATATAAAAATAATGTAAATATTCTAAATTAGGATTGATCATTTCTTTATAATATTTTGATTTTTTTATTGCACTACAATTCCACCAAGTAAATTTATATACAATATTATGTTTTATATTACTTTTGTTTTGCGAAGTAACAATCTTTATACCCAATTTATTAGTTAAGATTTGATATCTTTGATTCCAACAATTTTAGGAAGTCTTTTCTCTTCAATTTTTTTTGTTTTCGTTTTTGCTTTTGTGTGTGTGTAAAGGTTCGCTTGTTAATTATATCAAGAAAGTATTACATCGGACGTGGCTTTGTGTTACTAGTCTGCTGGATAGGAAACTAGACCAGTAGCAAAAATTTAGAGTCTTGAGATTGCTATGGTTTTTCCTAATCAGAGGACCTTCGTTAACTAATTCTTCATATGTAGAACATATATTAACACCAAAAATTTCTAGGCACAAGACTAAGATCTAAGCATTAATCAAGGTCCATGAATGAGATACCAGCAGAGAGGAATTCCTAGAGAGCCACAAGAGAACCCCTAAAGGAGTTGTCTTTAGTGCGACTTTATGGACTTTCTGGTGCCGGAATCTCGCAGAAAAATTTGAGGTGAAAGCTTGATTCGTGTTATTTGAACTGGTTTTTTTACTGTATATATGGATTTAACGCCCTGAAAAATGTCCAAGGCACTTCGATTGTGCATGGGTTACCCATCATTCTTGTGATTTCAAAAGATTCATGCCAGATTTTAGAAAAAATAAACTAGAAAAAACCATCGAAAAAACTTCCAAAAAATCTCATTAAAAACAAATATACCCTTAAATACTAGATTTGAGGTAGTCCATTCTATTTTTAATGCCAATCCTGATTGTGCGAAAACCACCCTTGAAACCATGAGTGACGTGGAGAATTGCGCCTATCATACCCAAATTCATTTTCGGGGTGATTGAATTGAATTGAAATTGAGGCATTTCTGTTCAATGTTGTTTGTAATAATCGTCTTCTTAATGGGAAATAACTCATCGTTTTCTTAATGGGAAATAACTCACCTGTATAAGGAGGATAAAATAAGATATATTTTCATTAATCTTGACATTAAAAATTATAAAACACTTTTGGATTGGCTTTTTTTCAAAATAATTTATATAAAACACATTAAAAAATTGATAAAGTAAATTAAATAAATTTCATTAATAGAAATTTAATTTCTGTAAAATTGATTATGTATATATAGGTTATTGATTTATATATGTATATCGTTAAAATTGTCTATATTATTAAGGTATTGATTTATATATGAGATTAAAATGTATGTTTAATATATTGATTTTTTTATTTTTATTAAGATTTAAAAATTAATTTTAATTAATTTAAAGTTGTTTGCGTTTAAGATTTAAGGTTTGTTTTAGTATTTTTTAATTAAGAAAAAAAAATTATAATTTTTTTAGAAAAATTTATATTTTTTCATTATTTTATGAAAGATTACCTTTTGTTGATGTATGATTATGCATTTTGTATATTTGAAAATATAAAAGACTAGAAAAATAGGCTTGTGAAAAAGTTTTTGATTTACAAAAACTCGCTATTGTATAGTGTCTTGGATTTATATATCAAGTAAAAGCATAACAAAGTATCAAGTTATTGTGAACATCAAAAAACATCTATCAAAAAGTATGTATAAGAGTAAAATGTGTGTCTATGTTATTGAACATTGTGGAAGTCATCTATAAATGGGCAGTTATAGAAATTTCATATGTTATCTCCTATATGTTTAATGATTTTCCAAAACGAGCTTTAGGTAAGGTATCAATAGTTGTGTTCTGTTCCTTGTAAATGTGGCAACAAAGAATATAATAGAAATATTGTTTCAATAGAAAAATCTCCTCAAGGATTGGTAGCAAGGTGTAACAATGACTTCTTTGAGTTTGATTGAATCAATTGAAAACATTCATAGAATCTCCAAATATTTGAAGAGAGGGAGTTTCTTTTTCAATTACGAAACATAGTAATAGTTTTAATGATAATAATTCTACATAGTTATTTGAACCCATGCCTAAGCCCATAGGTAGCTTGAAAGAATGATGTTCCTATAGATAAAGAGAAACACCTCCCCCAAAAACACCATTATCAAGAGAGGCTCCATCAAAATAAGTCATGGGCATGAGTAATTAATAACTTTAGTTGATATAATTCACAGAGTATGAATAGAGTTTGAGGAAGGAATTAGGAAGAATATTGCAAGAACCTCAGAAACCACCTTGTCGGGGTAAGAGGGATGATCCTGAAAAATAGCCATGTTCCTAGCCAACCAATCTCCCCAATAGATGAGAGAGAGAATTTTCATAACATGCTTAACATTTGATTAATCCCGCCAAGATTTCCAAGATTCATTGAAGGATGCTCCATACTAATCCATACCATCATTAAGTTTTTTCTTGCGACCAACCCATAAATTTCAAGTAAAAGGGTAGTTCAAGAATAAATGATTCATCAATTCCTCATCATTTTTGCATAGAACACACCAGCTGAGCCCTTCCTTCCTTCACTTTTGCAAATTATCCTAGGTACGAATTTTGTTTATGAAAAACACCATAGAAAAACACAAGCTTCTGTAGAACGATTTAGAATCCAAATCTTCCTCCCCCACCAAACAATATCCTCAGGCCTTTGATCATTTGTCAGGAATAAATAACCAAATTTAGGAGCATATTCTCCAAACGAGGAGTGTACCCAGCATAATGAATTGTCCTTGTCTATAATTCTATCATGAGACGTATTCAAAGACATTGAATATTCTTGCCAGTAAACATCATGTACATATGGATATTAAGTTGATGGACATCAACTTAGCCCTAAGCCCAATTGGGTGTGTGCATATTATCAATTATCTTACTGAGGGTAAAACACCCATTCTCATTAAGGAAAGTACCTAAATCACGAGGTACACATAAAGTTTCCGGGAAATCAATCCACAAATCATGTATCACGCCTCCTCTCATTACTACCCATTTTCACCAACTTTCTTGGGTAAAAATGAGCTAAGGGGCTGTTACGCAGTAATTTGTCACCGTTGGTCACCGTCCTTGTTACCCCCACTGTCACACACTGGAGGACACATTTACGGACCTGTGACCAGTGACATAACTTGAAAACACTTGCATTGGAGTCTCATAAGTATGAACTTCAATATCCCTGAAGACACCTTTTGAAGATCAACCCTAAAAAATGCCCTTTTTCCATTAGCGCGGGTCCACAGTGTCTAACCCGCGCCAATGGCTCAGTTCCTCCAAAGAGGGCGCGCCCATAGAACGCGCTGTCACAGAACAAAGCCCGCGCCACACAAAAATTAGTCATGATTTTTGGCCAACGCGCACTGAAGTGTTTTTTTCCTCCATTACTCATGCAGTTCCCTGAGGAAAAATCCCATGGATATGATCGAGTGTCGTCTTTTTCATCCATGACAACTCAGTCCAAAGGCTATTCTGGGACAATACCAAATCTTCGGTACGTGTCCGGATACGATGAATACTTTCTCCTCTTCCATCTATATATCACTGTCATCTTGCATTGAACCGGAGAGTTTTGGAATGCTAGTGTCAGAGTGCTGAAGTTTTGAGCTAAAGTGAGATGATGCTAAATTGATAGTAAGAGCTGAGAGAGAAGTCATGCTGCTGAAATTTTGAGAGAAAGAAGTGACTTTGCAAGGCATGTCTAACTGCAGACCTAATTGGAGGAGATTTGCAGCGTCAAGACTTAATTGGTTGTAATTCTTCTCTTCTTTTATTGAATAATGAACGACTGTTATTATGGTTCCACTCATGTATTCTTCTGGTAATATTTGAGTTATATCCTGCTTGAATGATATATAATTGTATGATATTG
The DNA here is from genome assembly GCA_000404065.3 of Pinus taeda. NCBI lineage: Eukaryota > Viridiplantae > Streptophyta > Pinopsida > Pinales > Pinaceae > Pinus > Pinus taeda. Next base: position 16,455 of record APFE031079149.1, on the reverse strand, counting down.
GATTTTACGCTTGTTTTGGATTGTCCTTTGTTTGTGCAGGTGTCCATGCGTGGAACGCGAGGATATTGACCAGCCAAAGCTAGAGGACAGGAGCGACGTTTCTTCCACGACAAAATAGCGTTGGATTCCAGGTAGGTCTTTCTGACCAACCTTTTGATTATGCAATTAGGAGCTTGCATGCAGCATGTTTGATTGTTGCTAGACCCCTATCGGGCTAGTGGGATCGCCTTTGTCCACAGAGGGGATTTACCGACCTCAACAATTTGGTGACTCGGCTAGGGAAGCAGATTGTTGTTTGTGTTTGTATTGTCTGATTTGTAAGTTGTGGACGGAGTCTGAAGAGCGGTCAGGCAACCTTCGAAACACTTCTGCTATGCGGAAGTGAAGTAGATCAACGCCACTTCAGTCAATCTCCGGGTTGATTTACAAACTGGACAATATCGATCTTGCTTCGCATGTCGTTTTTCTTTCATTTATTTGTCTGAATAACTCTCTTGGTTAGTTTTCTTGCTGTCTTTTTACTTGCTAGCTCTGTCTGGATACCAGAAGCCAAGCCTGAGACCACTCTGTCTGTCTTTTGCCTGGCGTTTTCCGCCAGCGCGCTTTTTCTTTACACAGGCACGTTGGTCGGCGCGTGTTTCTCTCTGACAACCCACGCCAATCTCTCTTTAGCGTGGGTTGCAGGCATACAGTTGCGCCGCACTGCTTAAGTTTTTTAAATAAACTTGTTTGCCAGTCTCTTAAGGTTGGGTTTGTCTCTCTCTGTTTGTTATACTTTCTGGGAGTCTGTTGGATTCATATTTGGCTGGTGGTTTTTTATTTTGCAGTTGTTTGCCATTGTCCACCGATTTCACATCTTGACCTTTGTGGTTTTTTGTGTTATCGAGCCTTCTGTTTGATTGATGATTTATAGATCCGGTCTTTTTGTTGATTGATTTCCATATTCTCTTGATGGTTATATGAGTTTTACACTTCATACTGCGAATATCTCGCTTTTAGCTCGCTTGTTTTGCCTGATTTCGTTGTGACTTAGCTTACATAGTTACTTGAAAATCTTGGCTTTTCTTTGCTTTGTTGGGTTATTATTTTTGTTTCAAAACTAGCTATAGTTCTTTGGAATGAATTATCTGATGGTGAATATCTTTTGAAACTCTTTAAGTGCATTATCATTTTATTTTTTAAAAAGAAAAGAAAAAGATTTTTGCTTTTCATCAATTAGGCATGTCATGTTAGTCTTTTGCTTTTAAAAGAAGAAAAAGAGAAAAGATTTTTCCTTTCTTGTTGATTAGTTGCATTAGAAATTTTGGACATCGTTTTGTTTGTATGAACCTCTTAACTCTTCTGTAGCTAGATTTCATCCGAACGAAACGAATACAATTCTTGCATGTAGTGGCATTTAGGACATTTCGAGAGATTACATTCGCTAAGGCCAAAAACTGAAACTTAAATGAAGATGAACAATAAAATTAATTCAATGAACCTAACAACGCATTGGAATCTAACGCTCACATTCTAGAGGTCTAGGCTAGAGACGTGTTCCGGCGTCGTTAAGCCTAGTAGTTTATCGTTGAGTGGTTGGGTGATTCCTCCACGGTGAAACGATAGGTGCCAGTACGGACTGTGCTCCCACGTACTGTCGAGTATAAATTGGGAGACCCCTATAGGCTTGCAACCTTTGATCTATAGGAAGCCGAGTCTGCCGCCCTACAAACCGTAACGCACTGAACATAGCATTCGGGAAGATTGACTGCAGTAAGGAAAGTCCTTGGTGATCTTCTGATCGCTAAGGTGTATAAGCAGTTTTATGGATTGTTTGGCAAACCCTTTTACCTAGATTTCCAGAGTAGTCAGTTTTTGATCCTTTTCAGACTATCTAACAGAAAAAGTGTAAGTGAGCAGCTTGTCACTTTGTGCTCATTAAACAATCAAAGGAGACTAGAGTCATATTTTCGTCCTTTTCTCGACTCTTTAAAGATGAAAAGGTCAAGTCAAGTGTCTTAAAAATATTTATCTGGCCATGATCACATTACCCAGTTAGATCTTGTGTACGCTAGCTTGAGTAGGATTTCGTCTTAATATGACAACCTTTCTAGGATTCATCAACCTAAGTTCCCCACCTGATGGGAATGTTGGTCGTTTCCCTTCTCCTGGAAATGCTAGTGCTCTTTATATGGTAACATTAACCCTCCCAGGGTTAACTGTCGGGTTACCAGTTTGGCTATTTTCAAACTCTGTGGTCCCCACTGTGTTGGCTGATACTACATCAGTCCCTCCACTTGCTCAACATCCTGTTGAACCGAAGGTGGACCCTACCCCTTCGACACCTACTTCAACGTCTCCTTCTTCTGCTTCGCCTGGTGAAAGTCTCGTTTCAAGTACCCAGGTGGCTAAGAAGAAGAAGAAGAAGACAAAGAAGAAGAAGTCAAACAAGGGAACGGTTACAAACACAATAACGACTACAAACACAACTGTTGTTCCACCACGGACAATGGAAGACGGATTCCTTCCTACTCCTCCGCACAAGGTTAAATTTCCTTGCAGATTATGCAAGGAAAACCATCTTCTTCGTAATTGTCCTGGTATTCCCAGGATCTTAAGAATATTGGCTCGTGATCCGGCCCAACCTTCATCGTCCACTGAAGTTCACGGCGATGTTATCGCATCCGTTGGGAATACTAAGGGAAAAGGGAAGATTCGATTCCCCTGCAAAATTTGTGAAGGCAATCATTTCCTTCACCTTTGCCCACTCATGGACAAAGCCTCCTCTGTTTTGGAAAGTCTTGCAGTTCCCTCACCCCAACTCCCTGCTAGATATCAGCGTCTTTCTGCAACTGCAGATTTTCCTCCTACTGACCACAAGGATGGTTTACATACCTCTCTTGTTCAGTCTCCTCTTCCTGAACCTGACTCCACCCAACCTATTCCCGATCAACCATTGGTCGGCGATCATGTCAATTCGAGTTTACCACCTGTTGACCAACCTGTTCTAGAAGAGAGTCATAAACAGGTTCTTCACGTCTCATCAGATTCTCCTGAGTCCGCAAACGACCCGCTTATCCCAACTACTTCGGAGGGTATTTCTTCGGTTCCGTTCGAGCAAGGGGGAAATCATACGATTCCCCCACCAAGCAATTCATCCATCTCCTTTGATTGGAGTCACCTGACCACTTACCGCCTCCCATCCCATGTGCCTTTCCAGATTACTGTGCATGCCTATGATACGGCCCTACCTGGCACTATTTTGGATGAAGGCGCGTCGGTCAGTCTCATGCCGTATACTACTTGGTAAGCTCTCGGTTCCCCACTGCTCAGGCCGGTCATGCATACTCTGTTAGATTTTGACGGAAGAGCACGTCCATCTCTAGGAGTCCTCCCACAGCTCCCTATTACTCTGGGAGGCAAAACCGTCTATATAGACGTAATGGTTATCCAAAGTTCTCTCGGTAACAGTTTTCTCCTTGGTCGTGGCTATATTTATGCCATGGGGTCTATCGTCTCTTTGCTTTTCCGTGTGGTCTTCTTTCCACGCGATGGAAGGATTGTCACTATTGACCAATTATCGTTCTTTAGACCTCCTGTGCTGTTGTCACCTCCTCCTGGTTCTAATCCACCAGTTGTATCCGCCTCCCCGTAGGTCAACTATGTGGTTACCTCTCCCATGCCTATATCCAGCACTGCCGACATCGTCAATAGTGTTTTGGGGGCATTGGATCCCGACTCCCACGGCTTTGACCTCGCATCGGGAGCGTCACTCCTGGAAGCCCCGACTTCCTCTTCATTATGATGAAGACCGGGCGGAGCATAGTTCATTTCCCTCTGTCAAGCTCCCTAAAAAATGAAACAAGGTGTCTCGAGGATAGTTTTGATCTTGTGGCAACCTCGTTAAAAAATGAAACATGATTGGTCGGAGCATAGTTCACTTTCCTATGTCAAGCTCCCTAAAAAATGAAACAAGGAGTCTCGAGGATAGTTCTACCAACATACCAACCTCAAATAAATAATGAAATGGCTTGTATCCGAGGATAGTTCATAACCATTATGTCAATCTCGTTAAAACAATGAAACAAGAGCTCGGGCATTTCGAGCGCATAATCATTATGTCAATCTTCAACCCATTTTCAATGGACTAAAGGTTGGGGGGCATGTACCTCGGATTGAGACACGATGCTGGGGGGCATGCCTGTTTCATTTCCCATCAAGCATAGTTTTTCGTTTCAAGCTTTTGTAAACATGAAACCGAATCCAAGCAGAGTTCTCTACGGTTCAAGCTTGTGTAAAAATGAACCCATACACGAGTCACCTTTGAGCTCTTTTCTGACTCGTAAAATATGAAAAGATTGCCGAGTATTTTTTCCCCTTTTTGACTCGCTAAAGAGAAAAAAAATGGAGGTCTTATTTCAGCTCTTTTCCTGACCTTTTAAAGAGGAAAAGATCGCCGAGTTGTCCCTCTTGGATCATTAAACGGTTACTAAGAGGCGGTCGTTTTAAGTTCTTTTATCGACCGTTAAAATATAAAAAATATTACCGGGTTTTTATCGTTTCAAACTCGTTAACGGTTACGAAACGACGTGATTTTGATCCTTTTTCTACTTTTTCAGGTCGAAATCACTACTCATGAAAAGTACTCCTCGGTCGTAATGATCGGGCAGTTCTTTCGGGCATCATTTTACACTTTTTCGGGCCCGAGAGACACAACTCTACGAAAAAGGACCTCTGGAGTTTTCTTTTCCGTGTCTTTTTCAAACTCTCTAAACATGAAAAAGATTCCGAGTTTTACCTATGTCGGACTCGTTAAACCCTGATGACATTGGACTCGTCGTTATGACGGGACTTGAGCTTCTCCTCCCTAGGGCTCGTTAAACTTTTACTAGGTTGGATTCGACCAAAGGTTGCTTTTATACCATGAGCATATGCTATCCTCATCAAGCTTGTTAAAAATAATTGGGGTACTCGCCAGAAATGGCGGGGGAAAAAGAAAATTTTGGAACCGTAATTCTAGTCGTGTCGGCAGTATGTCGCTCTTGAACATGGCACTTCTCTGCTTTCGTGTCAGGGTGGGGATATCTCATCTTGTTTTTTCACTTGCCTCCGTGGGTTTGGGTGATCCTATTTGACCTCTCATCTGCTCATTGCCTCGTCATCATGACCTCTGATCCATTGACATCAAATACTGCCAACTCCACTGTCGTGCCGCCGATATGTTCAAGAGAAGTTGACCTATGAAAGAAACCACCTCTGTCTGATAATTCATAAATCTTATTTCACAACATTGTCTCTTCCCGTCTCGTGTCGATGATGTGGGAAACATTATGGCCCACCTTCGACGAAGATCACTTCTTGTCGACTTCAGCTCATTATCCAGGAAAGTGACCTAGAGACTCCCTCCTGGTACCTTGGAGCCTGCATGCCTCAATGGCAGGTTCTTCGTGTTCGACGCGAGGTTTTCATCATTGGCCTCCGATCGGATGACTCTACGGGTGTTCGACATCGGCTCATTCATTCACACGCCGTAGACTATACCTATAGTACCTTGAGGACCATTGTCATTATTGGTGGTACCTCTCGCGTCTATTAACAGCTTTCATCATTGGCTGGTAATTAGACGATGTTCATGCATGTTCGACTTCAGCTTACATTTTGGCATGCTTTAACTTGTACTTGTGTTCGGGTCGAGGTGGAGGGCAAGATCCTGGATTGTGTCTGTTGTAATCCAGGCGTTATTTTGATACATGACTCTTTCACTAGATGGTTGTTACCATACCTAAGTATATTCATTGATCCTAACCAGATGGTTGCATCCATACTACGGATCTTGGTCATCATGTACTCTTTATGGATGGCTACGTCCATGCCACATATATCATGTATTTGAACTATCATACTGTGTCTCTCAATGCAGATTCTCGGCGGCAGCTTTATATGGTCATGTAAAGCACTTCACCTCTCTCTCTCTCTCGAGGCTCATGCTTTAGGGGGCATCTGTTACGTAGTAATTTGTCACCATTGGTCACCATCCCTGCTACCCTTGCTTTCGCACATTGGAGGGTGCAGCTATAGACCTGTGACCAGTGACACAACTTAAAAACACTTACATTGGATTCTCCTAAGTATGAACTTCAAAATCCCTGAAGACAACTTTTGAAGATTAGCCCTAAAAGGTACCCTTTTTCCATTAGTGCGGGTCCACAGTGTCTTACCCGCGCCAATGACTCAGTTCCTCCAAAGAGGGCATGCCCATGGACACTCTGTCACAGAACAAATCCCGCGCCACCCAAATTTGGTCATGTTTTTTGGCCAGCGCGCACTGAAGTGTTTTTTCCTCCATTGCTCATGCAGTTCTCCGGGGAAAAATCCCATGGAAGTGGTCGAGTGTCGTCTTTTTATCCATGACAACCCAGTTCAGTGGCTATTCTGGGACAATGCCAAATCTTCAGTAGGTGTCCGGATACAATGCATACTTCCTCCTCCTCCATATATAAATGACTGTCACCCTGCATTGAACCAACTAGTTTTGCTAGAGCTAAGATGAGTGCTGAGATTATGCTGGATTGATAGTGAGAATTGAGAGCTATAGAGGAGTTATGCTGCCAAAATATTGAGAGAGAAGAGGTCACCTTGCAAGGCGTATTTAGCTGCTGGCCCAGTCAGAGGAGGTTCAACGTCAGGCCTCTTTGGTTGTAATCTTTCTCTTCTTTTATTGATTAATGAACGACTATTATTATGGTTCCACTCATGTGTCTTCTGATGATATTTGAGTTATATCTTGTCTGACCAATATATAATTGCATATACTGGATTTTACGCTTGTGTTTGTATTGTTCTTTGCTTATGCAGGTGTCCATTTACGTGGAGTGTAAGGATTGTGACCAGCCAAAGCTAAAGGACGGGAGCGGCGTTTCTTCTACAACAAATAGCGTTGGATTCCAGGTAGATCATTCTGATCGATCTTTTGATTTATGCAATTAGGAACCTGCGTGTAGCGTGTGCGATTGGTGCTAGACCCGTGTTGGGCTAGTGGGATCGCCTCTGTTCGCAGAGGATTTTCCTCATAAAATATTTCCTCATAAAATATTTTCTTTATCTCCCACAAAGATTTTATGTCCGATGGATCTTTATCTCCCATCCATCTCATGGATCTCCAATCCATCAAATGTTATCTAGAATCACATCTAGAATCACATCTAGAATCTTTATCATGAAAGATTCGTCTCTATCCCATTCCTCAATGGAATTTGATAAGCATCTCCTCTCTTTTGGTACTCCACCCTCCAAGTGATTTATTTTATTAATTTATTTAATAACACATTTTCTTTTCATATTACATATGACCTAGCTTTCCTCAACTTAGGTTTAGAATAGTTTAACCTAGAAAGGAGGGTATCAAACCTAGATTTCCTCAGCTTAGATTTACAAACATTTAACACACAAGGGAGGATATCACACCTAGATTTAACTTAGCTTAGGTTTACAATAATTTAGTACATAAGGGAGGAGTGTTACATACTCCCCCCCTTTAATTTTACACTGTCTACAGTGTATCACTACATCATGTCCTTGTTCACAGTTAATTTTTTCTGAATCAACAACTCTCATGGCTCTGCCATCTGAGACAATTTTTCCAATGTACATCAATCACAAGGAGTTCTCCCAGCACCTATCCTTCCATAGCTACATCGGTATCAAGGAGTGCTCTCCTTTCATAGCTACCTGTAGCATTTTTTTCAAACCATTTGTGAGAATTATAGATGAAAATTTTAACTATGATAAATATCATAATCTGTTACTTAATATTATTAAAGCAACTATTGCTTATCATTTTTTTTATCTAAAGAATGTGTGTTCTCTGCTTGCTTTCTTTCAACCCTTTCTGTTATTTTCGAACACCTATTTCTTGCAGTCTCTCTACATACAATACACTAGTTAGCATATTTTCTGCATTAATATGGCTGCAAGGTCATAACAGATTAGTTCACATAACAATATATATTCTTCGTAATTGTATGCCAAACTACAATTAACAATACTCACTTATACCAAACTTACTTTCCTTCTTCTGGGTAACCTCCAAGTTTGTTATCTAGAGAGGCATCTATCCAATGACTCCATGCATATCCACACAAGGAATGTTATACACACCAAAACAGATTTCATTTTTCAACCTTGTAGCATATGTAGTCATATTGTCTCATATGTCCCATTGTACATAGTCCATCTGTGGTACATCCTATAATACCATCCTCATTGTATCACCTGCATAACATCGACTTTATCCACATATTCTTCCACCTTTTAGGTATTAGGTGAGATTTTATTTAGCCATACACCTATTGTACCATCCATTTAAAACCATAATACCTATTTTGCCTAAATTTCATTTTATGTACATCTAGTTTCCATCATGCATATATATGTATTTTACCTTCACTTTACGAACCGCAATCTCCACATGCTCAAGCATGGCTAGTTTGGAGAATTACATCAAAGATCAACCCAATAACATAACCTAAAATTGCAGGTAGAAAATTTCCTCAGAAATAAGAAGGATCTAACTCTTCTGTACAATTCCAATGAGAAGTTATTTTCTTAACTGCATGCAAACTACTTTTTCCATGTAGAATTTCTAGCTCTTGCCAAAGTGTTTTCACATATATGTTGCACGTACCTCAACAATTCTAATTTGAAATATACAATTAAACCATTAATGAACTCATTCATTATGCTTTATGCAGAATTACTCACAAAGCAAACATTTTTAGAAAACAAAGTCTTCATGCTTTACAGGCTTGACCATACCTACTTCATAAGTTTCTTTATCTCAACTTGATCTCATGCTCCAAAAAAAATGATATGTTCACGGACTTTCTTGTCACAGGCATGATCACCTTCCTAGCCCATCCACACATACTCATATTGCAGAATGTTGCAACAGATAATCCGCTGCAACCAGAAATCTCTTCATAATGGCTATGGAAATTTGCGTATTTTAATTGCATAGTTGTAAGGCCATTCAAATGCATCTCCGTGGAGAAGTAGTATCATCTCATGAAGATCAGAGACTACTTTTGTATCATCACAAGCACAAATATGTGAGGTGATTCAGATCATCCAAAGATCGATGCTCGCTGCTGACTGAAACAATCTAATCAAATTTGCATTTTTCGAATCAGCAAACAATTTTCAAATTAAGCATGCAATTCTGAAAAACAGAGAAGGGCGTCTGCCTCCTAATTAATAACAGATTCCTGGAGAGTATCGCTTTCAGCACGGTGCAGAGAATAACTTGTATTTTTTTTATCAGTGCCTTGCCATTTGACTTAGGTACTGTCTCCCTTACAGTTTTTGGGGTTCTCTCTTCCTTGATGACATTTGTCACTGAGCTCCTAATGTTGTTCAATTACTCTTGATGAACCTTTTGTTTTCTTTTTATCACAACGGTACTGCTTCCACAGTTTTCTTGGTATGAATGCGAGTCAATAAACATTTGTTGCAGACTTCATTAAACTGCGGAAAACTACTGTAGAGATTCCAATGATACCAATCTATTGTGAGAGATCTGAAGCTCGAAATCTTGTTGGAAAGATTAAAGGTAGAAGGGGCGCGGAAGTATTTTACAGGTGCTCAACGCCTTGAGAGCCACGAAATTCTGAAATCAATATCTCTTGACGAGTTTTACTCATTATCAACAAAAGAACGCATTATATACTTTTCAGAGAAAAGTTGTGCGTAATTTTAACTTTTAAATTTGTATAGAATAAGGGAATTTTAAGTCTCACATTGACTTAGAAAAAACATAACTCATCTTTCATATAATATGGATATAAGAGAACGTTGTAAGACATACGAATATGGATATCTTACAAGTATAGATATCTTATCTTGTAGAACGACTTATATTATTTTCCTGAACATTTGAGATGAACGGTTTAATATTTAATATTATTGAAGATCATTTTTTTTCTATGAATTTTTTTTAGACTATTTGATTATATATCCTCTAGCCATTTCAAACATTTAACTTTTTGCTTATTTTCTTCTTTCCATTTTGGTTTGACGATTTTTGAACCCACAGCCATTATAAAACAAAAGTAGTAGTATGCCATTTTCAAATCCATTGTTGGTTAAAGGAACTTATAAATCAATCATTCAATATTCAAAGAGAAGGCTATCGATCAAAGCTCGAAGCCATCCACTGACTGGTGACAATAGACACCTTGCATGGTAGTAGTTTGTGGATCCTTCGCGGTGAGCTGCATCCATTAACCAGTGAGTTACCACAAATTCAAAAACACAGTGTCACGAATTGATATCATCCTTATATTTTAGTTCATTCATATATTTCTATTTTCACAGGTTTTACCTGAAACTTGATAGCACACCGATGAGTGAGAAAATAATTACGTTATTTCAGAACCATTGAACAGACATTATCATAAGAGGAAAATCTATAATCAACCCTAATAGGGTGTCAAAAAATAAAAGCAAAGCACACAACTCACAATACAAAATAGAAGCAAAAGTGTTTACATTAATCTAAGAGGATTCACCAACAAGAAGACCCAAGGGAAAGCATTTTTTTAGTTCAAACCCTAAATTTTAAACAATGGAAGTACTTGTACTCATACATACCGTGGTAATGTTTCTCAAAACACAAGTATTTTTCTCACGTGTAAAACAATTTTCCACAACAGTTTGGACAGAATTCCACAGAAATTGCTTACGTAAACTGCTTTTGGAACCCCATTTCCCCCTCCCTTGAAACGAAATATGATAGGACTGCATACATGCAATTATTTTGAACCGATGAAAAGGGTTGCGACTAATCCCAGAACAATGACACAAGCATCATTGTTGCAAGAGGAAAGATCCATTCCCTCTGCTCATTTTCCAAATGGAAATGCATTTGTACGAGGTGCTTTATTCTATTCTCCATTCCTTTTATCCCTCAAACAGTCAATCAGAGACTTTTGGTTAGACTGGAACATGGGAATCGAATCAATTACTGAGACCAAAGATATACTGTAAGCTTCAACCTGCATCTATAAAGTGGATTTATATTCACCTTTAAACTGCATCTATAAAGTGCATATATGCATCTATAAAGTGGATTTATATCACCTTTATATGCATCTATAAAGTGCATATATATTCACCTTATCCAGTTGATAGAATTTTTAAGTTTAAAATGCTCACAATTGATTATCCATGTGTAAGCAGAACGAAATAAATGAGATTTAATATCGACATTACAGGAACACGATAACCTCAAACAAATAGTTGTTCGTTAATTATTTCAAAAGGGCATAACATTAATTACCTATCAGGATAGCTTTGGGCTCATTAATAATGCGAACAATGTCGCAGAAGGAGGGGCGTTGGGATTCAAGAGTCTACCGCAAACATTTAGCAACTATGGATTTGTTGTTGCACGGTTGTCAGTACGGAAACACTATCGTCAACTCCGTAACCTCGTCACCTCTCATACCAAGAGAAGGCACGATGGTGGTTGCAACAATGAAACAACACTACAGCCTTAGCTATCATTAGTCTAGTGCCATACTCGTTCTTCCCTTCACGTAAACCTATGATCAAATAGTAGGCATTACATAAAGTCTCAAAAGAGGTAGTGCATATACAAACTAACAGATTATGTGTTTTATAACCACTAGAACAAGGAACCAATATTACTAATCAATGAACAGTAGTCTAACCAGGGAAGACATCGCTCACACTTTCTGTTATCCCTCCCTTATCATTTGTTATAGCAACATTGTTGCTTTCAACATATTTTTCTTAATTCATTATCATAATTAGGAAACCTACAATTTTTTTTCCATTCCTTTCTTAAACAAAACTAGAATAATACAAAAAATAGAATGAAATCCATCGTTCTTAAGTCTGCGTGGCTTTTTGGTTTCTTTTATCCATAATTCATGGTTTTAGAATCACCCAAACTAGTGTGCACGATATTTAAGAAACCTTCTACTCTCAGTCGAAAAAAAAAGAAACATTGTTTTAACCCTTTACACTTGTGATATACATTCATAAGGTAGTGTTCTAAATGGAAAGAATGTCAATCTTATCCAATATTGTTGCTTTTTACAAGCAGTTTAATGGATAGCATTATTATATTCGTGAGCAAAGAGAAAATCGACTTCTTCTTTTTTGGGGATCGAAGATTTTCTTACCTCTCCAAATTATTAGACGAGATCAAGCTCTCTTGGATGTTTCCGGTCATCTAGCACAGCTACAGATAAGTATTTTTCCAATATCCACCACAACTGCACGCCAACTATTGGCATATCCATGCCATGAAATCTAGGATTATATGATTAGGACCATTATTCGAAGCTTGAGCCATAAAGTTTGGATGAAACCCATGTCATCCTTATTACACACGTAGTTGTATAGTAACTCTATCCACACGTAATTGTCTGTAGTGCAATGGAAAACAACATCAATAGAGATTTTTTTATTTTTTGTTTTTTTTTTACACACTATCCCTGGTGTTGATGATTAATTTAGCAACGTATGCTGATTCGAACTCCATTCCCTGTTGACAATCCCCCATGCAGGACTGGAGGATCGAATTCACTCCAACCCATTCTCCATCCTATTGCCTGAATTGTAGCCCTCCAACATCTTCCTGAGCTAGCACAGTCAGAGTCGCGTCATCTTAGTGGCAACCCATCCCCAAAGCCAGCTCCGGCGCAGGGCATGGCGAATCATGATTTAACCGTAGATGAGAAATGGGACCCTCACTTGGTATGGAAACAAAGCATCATCCAACCGCCAAACACTGCGATGCTCTAGAGAGAGGAAAAACTCAATCGATGCCCAAACGCACTTGGGAAGGGCTCTTAACACTCATTCTCCTTGTTGTGATATTCTGTCGAGGAGAATATTACTTGGATGGTTGTTAACTAATGGGTATGCCCATACAAATCTTATATACACAATGTATATATCGCACTCGGATTCAATCTTGGGTGAGGTCACTTATGCTATCTATTGACCCAAATTTTAATATATATCCCAAAAATGTATAACATAGAAATCAATCCATAATATGCGTATGGAAGGTAATTAATTTTTCAACTGTAAAAGTTAATCTTTATTTTAAGGAATAATATCCCCTTGTTCTATGTTTCAAAAATTGAACTTACACCATCATCTTATTTTTATGTATAAAATTTTAATTTTGGTGGCTTAACTCATTTTAATCACCATGCATAAATTAATTCTAACTTTTCTTCGTACCAGGGTTTTTTAAAACCTCCATGACACATCCAAATTAAAGATTAGAGTATGGATGGCTATGCTATGCTCTTGACGTTTCAACCCTCGCGCTTATAACTATTTAATTTTAGACCATATACACCGTCATTTACATTCTATAATATATATCGGTCCATAATTTATATATGGGAGGGTATTGTTTTTTTCCAATTTCTATATTTTCTTTTATCTTAAGAATAATATCTCATGTTCCATGTTTTGACAATCTACCTTACCTTATAGGTTTCAAATTCTCTTGTTGTTCAACATATGTATTTATGTTGTCCCTTCCTAACAAATTCATTTTATGAAAAACATAAATATTCATACAAAAAGAACTCCAAATGGGCTTCGCCATTCTTTTCTCTAAATATTTTTAATATTTAGATTCAATTTTAAGGAGTCTAGATTTAACATTTATACCAGGACCCTTTAGAAGAGTTTGTGGTAGTGAGGCCAATTTTACGCTAAAACTTGTCCATACCCTATGGAGGCGTATTGGCCCACAGGCCGTAAGGCCTGAAATTGATTTCTCCAATACCATTTGTAATGAACCTCGTGAGCCTACCTTGGAATTTAGCCTCTAGGAGCATAAATTTATAATTTTGGGTTCATTCACAGTCAAAGCTTTACCCCTCTTTGCAAATCTTGCCTTCTAAAATTACCTCGGCCATATTACTGTTACGCCATAGTACAAATTTCTAATTAATAGTTTTACTGGTTCTCTTATATGGAACCTTACATTCATTAACATATCTGATGTATGTGACCGACCATTAAACTTGTGATAGGAGGCACCCTATCAAAATATCTGGGTAAATCTCTACCAACACTAGTGGAAATTAATTTCATGATCATTGTAGTGTACACTACTTTATTCACCATAATTTCATTCCCATGCATACTAGTTAGACTTGCAAAATAGATACTTAACCCATTAGTCATAAAATGCGAAACATTATTTCCTCAATTGGTGAGTATGCGTAAGTAGATATCACTTTAGAGCATTATGATCATACCATATCTCTGTAGTGAATGTAATACGATCAGTTAGAGAATCCATAGTCATCTCACATATTCATACATAATCTTAGTGTAGACCATGTTAGTATATATATCACGGCTTGCCATGCTTCCGTTACTAACTCTCTTCTTAGATGTAAAAGAGGTCATATGTACAATACTACCATCACTTTCATAGTAATATGTTAGCACAAGTAATCTAATTATTTGTCAATCCATTTAATGTACTTCTACAAATAACTTCACACTAGAAAGCCACATCCAAGTCGATCATGAGAAATCTAACGTTGTGACACCAATAACAACAACTAATTACCCTGATTCCACCATTTCTCATATACATTAAAAGTCATATACATAAGACAATAATTATTTCCATACAGATAACACCTCGTATATACAACTGAGCTACATGGGTTAACCATTTTAATAGTAGGAAAGAGATTTAAGAAATCAATCATCAACATACCTGAGCTAAATGATTTAACCTCATAACAAGTAAGGATTAATATAGAACCCATACCATTTAAGTGAATCTCATCAAAGTAGAGAGAAACACCACTAAGTCTATTAATACATAATCCTATGTAATTCTCGCGACATTATCATGGTGAGGAGACTTAGGCAATCATCCCATAGAAAAACTGGAACAATAACATAAACTTATTAAACTATTCTCATAAACAAACTGAAACTAGAACAGCGAGAGAGAGAGAGAGAGAGAGAGAGAGAGAGTCATCATACAAACATTCCACGCATTTGACACCAACAAAAACCTCACGTGGAGAGAGGAGCACCACCACCCAGCCATGAATCACCATTGATTCCCCCCAAGCCAAATATCTTTCCAAGGATCAATTGTCCTCAATTGATCAATGCACTAGGTATTTAATACCCTCTTTCATGATTTAGTTACCATTAGCGGCGTCCTGCTTTTGTGGCTTTTTTAATTTCCTAGGACTTTTTTGAAAAACCTCATATTTATCTCCCACGAGGCTTTTCATCATAAAAGCTTGTATTTACCTCCCACAAAGCTTTTATGTCGAATGGATCTTTATCTCCCATCCATCCGATGGATCACCAATCCATCAAAGCATATCTAGAGTCACATGTAGAAGCTTTATCATGAAAGATTCATCTCTATCCCATTCCTCAATGGGATTTTGCAAGCATCTCCTCTCTCTTGGTGCTCCACCCTCCAAGTGGTTTATTTTATTAATTTATTTAATAACACATTTTCTTTTCATATTACATATCACCTAGCTTTCCTCATCTTAGGTTTAGAATAATTTAACCTTCAAAGGAGGGTATCAAACCTAGCTTTCCTCAGCTTAGGTTTACAAGAGTTGATCATATATATGTACATGCAGGGAGAGACTCTTGGGTTTCATCTCCTAGTGTCTCTTCATATTCCAATTCTCCTTATTTTATATTTTCATTATTTTACATGGATTACCTAATCCCAAAGATTAGGTGTCAGCGCATCTCATTTCTCAATATGTACTCAGATAAAATTTCAAATTTTTCATTAGCTACAAAAGAAATCATTATAAATATTTAATACATAAAGAAAGCAAATTTCATAAATAATATTTCATGTATAATAAAATCAAGAACCCATAAAATTATCTACCAACACTAACCCAACCAAAAAAAAAAACTAATAATATCATGTAATAAATTACTAATAATCTAGTATCATAAACAACAAAGACTAACTAGATGCAATAGAGAAGCAAATGAAACCTTATATAATAGTTAACTCGAAAATATAATAGCAATGAGACATTATATAATAGCTAACTGAAAAATATAATAACAACAAATTTTGCATGTTTATTGTCCATATATGGTCTATATTGGAGTTGGGCTTCAAGATTTTTTATTTTTAAATAAATGGGTAGATGTGACTTGTTTTCAAGGCAATATTCTTGGTCTAATATATTATCCAAAGGATTATATGAAAAGTATGTGAAAGGTGTTTAGTTTCAAATAAAAAAAATCAAAGAATAACATATTTAATTTTAAAAACCTTGAGGAATTTTGATTTTTAAATAAATGAGTGGACAAATTTTGATTTCAAGAGAACATTTTTTGTCTTATACACCATCCAAGGCATGATATGAAAACTATTTGACACCATTTTTAGTTTCAAAT
>APFE031079144.1:0-14644 GCA_000404065.3 Pinus taeda | reverse complement strand
GATTTTAAATTGAAAAATTGAGCCCTGAATTTCTGCTGCAGGGTGTTGAATAGGTAATAGATGCTTCTTTGCTTCATTTTGAGCCTCTCCAGCACCGGCGTAAGCACCATCCCTCACTGTAACAACATCGAAGGTAACTCCATAATGGACATAAGCAATAGGCTCCTCATGGCGAGATCTCTTCTCCATCTGAAGGTTGCGGCTGCGGGTGCTCTTCCTCGAGTAGGGGGCGTGGATATGATTTGAAATCAAATATTGGCGTTCAGGTTATGTAAGCTCCTTTCACAACGCCGCTAAAATCCCATCTAATAACATATTATGATCTCAACACTTTTAAATTAAAGTTTATATTGGGAATAAAATACTAATTTACTTGATTATGTTCTCTTTTAATTGATGTTGCAAACTTTGCAGGCGAGGATACAAGCAGTAGCGTTGAAAGCAGAAAATACGATCAATTTGCAGAACCAAAACAAGTTGATACGGTTATTAAAAGAGGTTTTGGAGGTCGGATACTGTAATGGATTACCATATCACGGAATATCACTTTGGTGAAGCCCATGTAGCTAAACAGAATATTCTCAGGGTCAATTTGACTAATTTCAACGGAATACCAAATTAACGCTGTTTGATTCAATTTCAAACACAGTTTTCATGATGTGCAAGTCCAGCAAACATTCTTTGTCAAAAATTCAATATTTGTCAAATCTATTATGATGAATTCTTCCAATGGAATATCCACAATAATTTACTGATCATCTGCACATGTTGCTTGAAAGAATAGTGTCTTCTTTAATACCACATGTTATGTTGATCAGTTTAACATATTATGTGATTGTATGTTACGTCATCTTTGATGCCCTTTATTAATGTCCATGGTTAGGCCTTTATCTCCATTCTTCATATCTTCAAAATGCAATATCCTCAAAGCAAGAAAATCCAATAACGATTAATTAGGAGTTAGGATCAACAACCATCTTGAATCCATTTTATATTTCAACCCATCATTCTTTTTTTTTTCCCATGGAAAATTCGTAATTTCATTAGTTAAAGAAATTACATTCTGTAGATGCAAAAGCATATTCTGATATTTCTATCAAAGAACACTGCGTCGGTAGAGGCAGTAAACAACAGCGACCCTCTCCATGCAAGGAAGTAGCCCAGATAGAGTCTAAAAGAGATTCAAACTGATACAAAATAACAACCGAGAATATTATCTTGATCCACACAGGGAGATAATATCAAATACATGAACAGTACCAAAAACTATGGCCGCATATCAAATCAAAAACAGCATAGAAATATGTACAAAAATATGTTTCTGGTCCAATTTTTAATTCAAAATGTCCATAAATGGCCTGTCATAGAATTGGTGGTGTTCTCCATCAATCTGTTCAATAATCAACCAGCTAACTTGCTCCCTGATCACGCCTTCTTTGGAAAGACGGTCAGCCTCTATTTTCCACTCCCTCTATATATGATTACAGGAAAAAAGGTCAAATAATGAAATCAATCTTAAAGCCTCATCAAGAATATGTCTTAATGTGAAAGTCCTGCAAGAAGATACTCTATTCAACCAATCACAGACAATCTTTGAGTCACCAAACAGCTGTAATGCAATGCATCCCTTCTCCAATGCAAATCGAATGATATGATAAGCTGCTGAAAGTTCTGCGAAGTTATTTGTGCCCCTTCTAAAGCCCATAGAAAGGCTGTAAGAGTGCCTCCCAGATAAATGTAGAATGGCCCCTCCACCACAACCTTCTTCTTGAGCTGCCCCGTCAAAGTATGCCCAGTGTCTACTGAGGACAATCTGTTCCCGGGTGATAGATCGGGGAGGAGGGGGAGAAGGGTCATCGGGGATGAGATCATAGTCTGCTTTGATCATGACCACCAAACAAGGCCATCTAGGGGGGATGTTATGGAAAATCAATTGATTCCGAGCTATCCAAATAGCCCAACAGAACAGCAGGGGAAGGTTTCTCAATTTATGAGGCAAGACAGATTGGTACCATGAATCCCAGGCCTCAACCAGAGAGTCTGAAAGCCAATCACAATTAGAGGGGACAACAGCAGACACCAGATACCAAGCACTACGTACAACGTGGCAATGTAGGAAAACGTGAGAAGCAGACTCTCCTGCATTGTTGCACAAGTAACACCAGTGAGGGCCATAAAAGGCTCGTTTCAGCAGGTTATCCCCCGTGGGGATCTTGTTTTTCAAATACACCACATAAGAACTCTGGATCTAGGAGTCGCTTTAAGCTTCCAGAGGAGTTTCCACCACTGTAATATGACCAGAGGCTTACGTGGATTAGCCCGGACGAAATAACCCTCCTTTGGTGTATATCTCCCAGATTTCGCCAGGGCCCAGATAATCTCATCCTCCCCCTTTGTGATATGGATATGTGCCTCCATAAGAGCCTGTGTAAAGTCCCTCCAGTGATGCCTCCAATGTGGTGGGATATTAAGCTGGCTAACTGTTTTCCAAGCCTGTTGAAGGAAGGAGGAGTTGTGTTCGTTTGCAATATGAGCCAAGTGTGTGATATGCTGCTCCTTTAAGTGTGCTAATAGCTCTGGAGGTAGTCTATCCATGTCCCCACAACTAATCCATGGACCAATCCCAATGTGCACACTGTCCCCCGAATGAATCCTCCAAGTAATGCCAGAGCGGATGGGCTCCAAAGCCTTTAGGACAGCCTTCCCAATAATCGATATGCCTGTGTAGGGACCAGCCGGCCTTCTGATCCAATCCATAACTCAAGCCGGAGCAATGTATTTCGAGTAAGCAACCCTGGTCCATAAACTGTATGAAGCCACCAATTGCCAACCAAGCCTCGCAGCTAGCGCAAAAGAAAATTCATCTAGCTTCTTGAGGCCCCAACCCCCCCATTTTTTAGGGAGAGTGAGCGCATCCCAATTAACCCAAGAAAATATCCTCCCTGGATGTTTACCTCTCCATAAGAATCTACAGCAAATATTTTGGATCTTGGATAGTATGCCACTAGGGATCCAGGCCAGGGACATCCAATAAATAGGAATCGCTTCCAGAACGCATTTGATGAGGGTCAAGCGGCCAGCATGAGAGAGGAACCTATGGTACCATATGCTGAGCCTTTTCTCTAGCTTGGCTATGAGCCAAGTACAATCCGCAATCTTGTACCCAATTGGTTTCAACTTGTAACCTAGATATTTCAATCCCTCTACCAGTTCCAACTACGTGAAGTGGAATTTGTTAAGTGCATAATTAATTTCATGCTGAGAGCATGTTGTGGCCGTCAAAGTGGATTTTCCTTCATTAATGAGCATACCCGTGGCCTTCTGGAATAAGGAGAATATATCTCTAATCGATGTGATGTCCCCAACGCTACCACTAAGAAAGACCAGTACATCGTCCACAAACAGAAGGTGTGTAAGAGTGCAGTTCGTCGTAATCTTTATACCCCTGAGTCTACCCCACCTATGTTCCTCCATAATGATCCTACTAAAACCTTCCATAACCAGAATAAAGAGCAATGGTGATAGAGGGCACCCTTGCCTCAGTCCCCGAGCCGAGGTGGAGAAGGGGGTAGCACTACCGTTAACTAAAACACTGAAAGGTATGTTAGTGATGCATCCCATGATCCATTTAATCAATGAGAAAGGAAAACCAAGATGGGTAAGAAGCATCCTCAGGAATAACCAGTTAACCCTGTCAAAAGCTTTAGTTAAGTCCACCTTCATAATCATACCCTTACCTTTTTTGCAACGTAGGGTGTGTAAAACCTCCTGTGTCATCCACATCGCCTCATGAATTTGCATGTCCTTCAGGAATGCAAATTGTTCAGGGAGAATATGCTTTGATAAGATAGGCTTCACACGATTAGTAATAATTTTAGCTAGGTTGTGGATAAAACCAGCTGTAATAGAGCCCCTTTCCCCTGGAGGGTTCCTTTTCCAAAAATTAGTGACCATGCTGATGTATGATGCATCCTTAAGCCAAGTAGAACTGAATTTAAAAGGTCCTTTCAACTTGTCTTTACCATTATCTAACTCTAGAAAAATAGGAAGGTGGTCCGAGAGACCACCTGAGCCAACCCAATGCTAGATGTTAAGCCCCAAATCCATTACCTGTCCCTTGACAAGAAATCTGTCTAGCCTTCTAGCTAGACCATTCTCCCCCACTCTCTTGTTCCTCCAAGTAGCATGCAACTTAGCAGCCGGGATGTCTATGAAATGGTGTTGATCCAATATGGAGGAAAAGTAGTCCGAGAGGGGATCCCTTTGTGCTTGGTGTCCCCAGGATTCCGTATGGTGAATAGAAAAATTAAGGTCCCCTCCAACAATAAGGTTCTCAGCCGAAAAAAGATGCATCTTCAGTAGGTGGTCCCAGAAATCAGGTCGGTTCTGCCAAGTCCCATAAATGTTAACAATCCTAAAGGAGAGCCCCAGCTCTGCAGAGAGAACATCTGCTCCAAGGAATCCCTAACCACCCCAGCCATTGATTTCCTCAATAGTACGAGTATTAATGCCCACAGCAAGGCCTCTAGACCGACCATGGGCATCTAATCCAGAAAATCTCCACCCTGGCAGAATATGTTCAAGAGTTCGAGAAATGTCAATTGCAGGACCCAGGGTCTCTTGAAGGAATATGATGTCCAAAGCTTTTGCCGCTAGTAATCGGTGAAGAGCTAGTTTTTTATCGGACCTAGCAAGCCCTCTGCAATTAAAGGATAGAATCTTCATGGAGGGGGATCTGAAGGGGTAGTCCTTACTCTAAGAACCCCAGGAATGGTTGATTGCTTGCCCAATACAATGTCAATATCCGCTTGGGCTTGGCCAATTTTGAATTCAGAAGGGCGGCCACGGGTAGCCTTGAAAGAGGGTAGAGGGTGGAGGATATCAAGACCCACCAGATCAAGGTCCATGTTCCTTAAGCGAGATCAGGTGATGTATCTAGTAACCATAGCCGACGACAAAGGTGTCAAGGGTAGAGGGGTAGGGGTGCAGAAGGTAGAAGGGGAGGAGTGGGGAAGAGAGGGGAGGGGGGGCCTAACTTCGCATGCATTATGAACAGGGGCTTCAAATGAGAAAATAGAGCCAAGACCCAAAATCTGCTCAGCATTTGAATTATGAACATCAGAAAAACAATGAGTGGGAGGTAAATGGGTGGATTGCATACTCGAAGTGATGGAGTCCCCTCAGGCAGTAGCGGCCGAACCAGGTGCAGAAGGCGTGGATCAATGGGGCGGTCGAGCACGCTTCCTTGGAATGCTAAGAGCCAGTGCTAAAGATCTCAAAATAGGTCTCGAGAGAGTGGTAGTACCACTAGAGCGAGGGGTAGCCAACCTCTGGATATCCATCGAAGCTTGAGGTAGTTCCTCATCGACCGAGTCTTCATGAGTCTGAGCCTCTTGCTCAGGTGCATTCAGAGGGGTATGTCTCACAAAATGTCTGTTGTTCTACTTGTTCAAAGGATAATCCTTAAATAAGTGCCCCACCTTGTGGCAGCAGCGACACCTGAACGGGACTCCCTCATAGTCCAGCAACTGCCTCCTCACAACATCCCTCCACTGAATGTTAATAAATTCTGGAAGCCCATCTGTGAGGTCTAAATAAACTAAAATCCTAGTGAATGCCATTTTCCTGGTGGAAATAAATGAGTCATCATGGGTAAGGAACTTGCCCATGGCATCCCCAATTTCTTTAAAAATCTGCTCAGTCCAGAAGTGAACGGGAAGACCAGGGAGACGAACCCAAATCGGTCCCGCCCCCACCCTTTCCAGTTCTGGGTCAAACAAAGGCGTCCATCTTCGGAGGAGGACTGGAGCCTGGTCTATGTGCCAGATTGTGGAGAGAGCCCAGTTAGTGTGGGCAAGACATTTAAACCTCAGCGCGAACCACCCACGAACAAAAGTCTATACCCTAGGAGGTTCTGACAGGTGGTGACCCCAAACCTCCATAGCCCATTTTTGGAGCCGCTCCACACTGTAGTGCCGGCCCCTCACACGCCCCACCAGTACCTTGTCTGTCAAATCCATGGCTTCACTGAATGTCATGTCCTTAGATTTCGTTACTACACAGAGGGAGGAGCTTTTTTCTCTTGGAAGTCCCTTTCTGTTTGCCGCTTGTACCACCAGCCAAATTATCCTCCTGTAACACCTCGTGTGAAGCCTGGACCTTATCTGTCAGAGGGCCTTTAGCTCCAAGGTTCTCGAAATTCCCCGATATGATCCTGATTCCAGTGCAATTGCCCGTAGAAGGGTTTCCCGAGATCTGTGGCAGTGAATGTACCTACTGCCTACCCACCTTAGACAAAGGGCCCTCCTCCAAGGGTTTTTCTGCAACTATCTCCACAGGAATGGAACCATGTTCTAGCCCTAGGGTTTGAGACACTGGAGCATCCCAAAGTGCGGCTTTTGCTTAAGAGTCTGTGAGAAGTAGCAGACCAGTGTATTCTCGAATAGCAGCCACTCCAATCGGAACTGAGATGGAAGGAATGTGCTGAGAGAGTGTAGGAAGCGCGTCAACCTCAGCTATTAATTCATGGCCGAAAACTAAAAAATCATCCACTGTGGTCCCCGACTGCACCCAAATCGGCTAGTTTTCCAACGGAATCGATGAAGAAGTGGATTTATCCTCCATGCATGTCTATGACCTGTGCTGATAGTTGCCCGTTGGACTATCGAGGAACCACAAACCATCTAGGGGAGACCAAAACTAACCGACCGTAACCGCAAATTGCTAAGGGTTGAGACCGTGGTTGATTCCGAGGAAAATGTTAATAGTTCATGAGGGCATCCGCCGAGAAGCATTGCCACAGAACCAAGAGCTCAACAGGGCTCGAAACCCTAACCCCGGTCTCCACCTCAACCCATCATTCATATCAACTAGAATTGTATTTTCAAACTCTGCCATGATCATGAAAAGTAAGAAAAAATTCAATAAAAATCACATCATTAGAGTTTTGTCAGCGTGTTTTGAACCATCTAGTGTGGTTCATCACTAGGACAAGATAAAGAACCAGCTATTGGCATCGAGTTAAATAGATGGGGAAAAATCTACTCGTTATAATATAACAATTAGATTTGACTAAATAAATAATATTTTAATATAAGGAAATAATTGTTAGAATATAGCTGTTAATATTGGCCACGATTGCCAAGTTGTTACTCTCATTAATCATATCAAAAGATTCTATTATGAGGACAATTATAAAAGACAAATAATTACTAAAATTTACTTTCCCACACATTACAACTATTTATTGGTCGTATCTATATTCCATTGCGCTTGTAGCACTAAATAAGGTTCCAAATTCCTTTATGCTCCCTTAATTAACTATATAAACCTCACTGTGCCTAAAATGTAATAATAAACCTTTATATTCACATAAAGTTACTCATATTCATGAAGTCATATAATTTCAATTTACTTTTGTTTTTTAAATGGTTATACACATTTATCAATATTAACCAAATTATCCTCATCATAACTTAGTCCAGAATAGTAAAATTAATATTTATATAAAAATATAAATCACAATAAAGATTAATGTAAAATGTTTCCCAAAAATATCATATGAAAACATTAACTTCTTACATATTAACTTGTTGCAGGTCTTACTTTTTTGAACTTGTTATAGAATATTTGAATTCATTTTAATCATTCTTCTGAATTGTGGAATATGCAATTCTCTAACTTTAAAATGTTGTTAAAACCATTACACTAAATTATATCTTAACAAATATCATATAAAGACATTACCAATTAATAAAAATAGAAACAAAATAAATCTCATTTAAAAATATTAGTAGTTAAATAAAAATAAAAATAAAACACAAAAACATTAACAATTATACTTTACCAAATGTATCATGAAAACATATAAATCATAATCATTAGAAAATATTAAAAGAACATTACCAAGTGAAAATGTATCACAAGAGATCAATAAAAAGGTACTCGTTCACTTTATAAATAATTTGTTCTCCTCTTTTAATCCTGCTTCAATATTTTATTTAATCACTAGGTATCTTATATATAAGAAGAAGTTATACAATATGGATGCAAATTGGTTTCCTAAAATTGCTTCTAACTTTGGCCATAACCCCCACCTTCCACTCAAGTGAGGGTGGCATAAGGATGCCGAGTCTTGGCTAGACCATTGGGGAATAAAGAGGAGATCATCTTGCATAATTCAGATAATATCAAAAATAATATTGCTTCCAAATTTAAAGATAAATTGTCAGAAAATAAAGAGTTGGAAGGAAAAAAGGAAAGTGCAATATTATAAGGAGGTGATCAACCCCCATCTGGAAAACCAAAATTATCTCTATGTCTTGACTAGTGTTAAGATGAAAATGAACATTTCGAATATTATAACTAATTCTCATGAGCTTCATAGTGAAATTAGGCATTGGTGAATTCTCAAAACACCTTGGGATGAAAGATTTTGTCACCAATAATAGGAAGGTTGAAGATAAAAAACAATTTCTCTTAGATTGTCCATCTTATATTCACATGAAAGAGTTTGTCACCAAGCCTAAGGGTTGAATATTGTACTCACATTAAAACACTTTCTCTTAGATTGTCCATCTTATAGTCACATTAAATTTTTTTCTCTTAGATTGTCCACCTTATACTCACATTCAATCCCATTCAAGCTTATAGGAATTACTAGTCACACATTTCAACTTATTCAATTTTTTTCCATACAATCTAACATGTCTTCAAATGATAGAACTCAAATGTAGGGGGAATTAAACCTGCTAGCTACCACTATAGTTTTTACCCTTTAACAACCTTCTTAAGATTTTAACTCATAAAATATATGCGATTTGGGAACCCTTATCTCACTTCTTTTTCACCATGTAAATAAAACGTTAAAAAATCATATTTAATCTATTACCTTCTTAAGCTCTGATAGACTATATAAGCCTTAGTGGGCATTAATCATCATAATCATCATCATTATACATCCAAATTATCATTTCACTCCTCTTAATATTACTATAATATACCATAAATTTTTTATTTTTTTTTTTTTATATAATAATTCAAACCTCTATATTAATCTTTTATTTTTTAAAATTTCATATTACTAGTAATTTATCTGTAGATTATTACTTTAATAATAGTTATCATTAATTTATAATAAATTTAACTAATTTTTAAATCCTAAATTTTCGAGAAATTAAAAACATATAATTTAATTATTAACTAGAAATAATTACATAATATTTATAATTTATTTAAACAAATTTTCAATTTTTTAGATAAGTCAATAGTTATAATGAAAATATTTAAAGTCCAAAATAACCTTAATAAAATAAAATTTATTGAATTATACATTTTTTAAAATATATTAACTTGTACTAGATAAACAACTAGAGTAACATTTTTGGTAAAGACAAATTATAAATAATAATTAATTATATATTATTAGAGGATTATAATTAAACAATTTAAAATTCAAATATTAAAATAGATATTCATTTCTCTATATTAAACAAATAATTATTTTAATTTATACATAATATTACTTAATATTAAAATAAAATCTCAAATTCAATTTTATTATATTAGACACACACACACCAAGCAAAGTTAAAAAGTTACAATCTATTATTATTATAGTCATTGAACTATACTTACATTCTTAATCACATTATTGGAAGTCAATTTCTACTCACCCAACTATAACCCCCCTCTCTCTCTCCTCTCTCTCTCTATAATATAATATAAATATTATATATATATTAATATAATTACATGACTTTCTTCTACTGTTAAATTATATATATATATATATATAATATATATATTACTTATTATTATATATTATTATAATTATATTATATATTACATGCGGTTAAGTTCATGAAACAGAATCTCAATGCATATGATACTGTCCCACTTAGAATAAATAACCCCACACCACCACACACACACATATGATATCTAATTTACATGGACTTTCCTTCAATATATTAGTAATATATATATGTGTGTGTGTGTATGAAGGAAAGTCATGTAAATTATATATATATGTGTGTGTGTGTGTGTGTGTGTGTGTGTGGTTATTTTTCTAAGTGGACAGTATCATATGCATTGAGATTCTGATTTCATAGAAACTTAAACCATGTTTTTACATTGTAGTAGGGTTTCCACTTTGTTAACACTCGCGAAATAACTTACTCCAACCTAACTTGCTCCATCTTGGATTTGTGTGTCTACACAAGACCCATGGATAGTCCAAATTCCATGTCTTGAACTCTGCATTAAACGTAATTATCTGTTGTAAAATTTTTCTGACAATAAATAATTCTCGTAATAACACCAACGCTCATCTATTCAAAGAGTGACATAAACAGTGGGCTCGAGTAGAAATGTATGCAGGTTCACAGAACCTGCAATCAAGATAAGGGTTGCCTTTCTATAAAAACACAAACAATTATAATAAAATTAGAATAGAATCAACTATTAAAAAATGACGAAGAAATATATGGTTCCATTTCACTTTAACACACTCTAGTGGGATGGATTCTCAGCTTTGGACAATTTTATGTATGTTAAAGGGAACACAGAACAATTCATTTAAGTCAGTTGCATCTTTATGTTTTACAAATATATATTCGAATTCCTTAGTTTCCTGGAATCTGAAGTTGTATCGATCTGGGATCACAACCCTAACTACCTCCATCATTGGTTTGTTGTGCATAAATCCCTCAAGACCCTTCAATTTTTTATCTTATGGGTCATCTGGAGAGCACATAATGCACTAATCTTTGATTCCTCCCACCCTTTTATCTATAGAGCCAAGTCTTTGGTCATGGCATACTTTAAAGAATTGCCCTTCCATTCTTCTTGCCCCTCTCACTCCTCCTTTTATCTTTGGTCTTCCTTTCCATTTCGATTCTTTAATGGAGCTAGTTCCTTTGGGTCATGTGGTTGTAGAATGATCATTTATCTAGAACCTGATCATCTCTTCAGATTCCTTTGGTTTGGTGGAGAGGGTTTAAATGCTAGGCCGAGCTTCTGGCCTTAAGGGGCACTCTCTATTGTGCTTCATGGATTGGATTGACAAGCATTGCCATCTTTGGGGACTCTAAATTTATTAGCAAGTGGGGCAACAACCGATGTAAACTTCTGAACCTGAATCTTCTCTCCTAGCAATAGCAGATCAAAACTCTATCTCAATCATTCCTTCAGATTTCCTCCTCTCACATCTATCGTGAGCACAACAAGGAAGCTAAAATTTGTCAAAAAGTAGATGTTCTACCTTGTTGGGCTCGATCCACTTCTAGAAATTCATCTCAGTCTCTCTTCTTCGCTTGGGACAGATCACTTACTAACTCTTCACCTGATCCATTTTTGAGTTAGGCCTCCTGCTTCTTGGCACTTAGCATTTTTTATTGTTGCGACTTTCTCTTGATGTTGCTTTCTCCTACATGTTTACTGCAGGATTATTTCCTTTTTGTTCATACATTGGATGTGGAGTTGGTTATTTCATTGCATCAATAGCTTTGCTGTTATGGATAATCTTCATGTCTTTGTTCCTACTTCTTCTATTGTTGTTACGTTTAGGAGGATGCATATATGTTACTTAGGCTACACTTGAGGAATTTCACAAAAGAGCATCTATTATCCAATGGGAAGGATGGCTCTTGCAATTTGTTATTCATCTTTTAGATGCATAATTATTTAGTTGAAATCTAGAGAAATGCACAAGCTTTTAAGAAGGACCTAGTCTGTTAGGTGATGCCTTGAATTCCTAGACATATCGTGACAGATGACAACCCAATGGTGAAATAAAAAATTTAAGGTTCCTAAGATTTTATGTGGATAAACTTTTGAAAATGTAGGAACCCATTCAAAATTTAAGGATAAAATCTTAGTAGAAGGCATATAAACTTTTGAAAATATAGGAACCCATTCAAAATTTAAGGATAAAATCTTAGTAGAAGGCATATCCCTGATAATAAACACTTTTTAATTGAAAGAACTACAAAAGGGCTATTTTTCCTAGTAATTTACAAAAATCTCATCAAATTTAAGTGATCTTCTTAAATTTGAAGAAGGTTTATGTACTATACCTAAGGTATATTATAAAAAATATTATATAATGGGCTAAATAAAGATCATGTAATAATTGTTATATAACTAATCTATATTACATATTAACGATTATATTACATAATAATTGTCATATCACTGGTGTTACATAATACTTATTTATTAAATTATGATCATAAATCTAATAACATATCTTAAGTATATTACATTTTTTGAAATAAGAAAAAAATTAACTAATGGTTACAGACATTTTTTTTGGAAGTCAAATGTTCACATTTACATTTATTTTATAGTAGAGCCAAAATAATTGAAATATTTTATTTATAATCTATTTTTTACTTTTCATAAATAATTTATTAGGAACAATTTAAATCATAAATTAAATTAATTGTTTTTAAATAGATATTTCTTTATTAGAAATAACAGCGCTCAGCAAGCCCCCGACTGGATGACCTGAGAGCTGTCTCACGGTCGACAAATCGTGTTTGTAGCCCCTCCGTAGCCGCGAGGGGCCCTCAAGGCTACGCCTAAGCCGAGATCGCGGAAGATGCCAATTTAAAAAAAAAAAAAAAAAAAAAAAAAAAAAAAAAAAAAAAAAAAAATAAATACTTAAAATAATATAATTAATGTTTTCTAATTTTTATTTTAGTATTTAAATATATTTATTTTAACTTAGTTAATTTTTTTAATTTTGAAAAAAATAGGTGCTTTCTTCCTTCCTTGTGTTTTTTTTTTTTAAACTTTTTGTTCTTTCTTCTTTTGTGTTTTTTTTTTAAATTTTTGTTTTTTAATGTTCGATTTTATTTATTTCAAAAATAGTATTATTGTTATTAAATTAATGGTATTTTTTTATGTTTTTTTAATTTTAATGATAAGCAATTTGTATTTATTTATTATTTTCTTTTTATTTTACTGTAAAATTTATTTTTATTTAAAATTTTATCTGATCCATTTATTCTGGAAAATATATATATATATATTCAAATGTCAATATTTTAATATAAAATTCATAAATTTATTTATTTATTTTTTTTTAACGTGTTTTTAGCAAAAAAATTGTGAAATACTTGATTTTTTAATTATATCTATATGCAAAATGTATATTTTTTTTTTGAACTTTGGCAGCACTGCTATCTATATTACGAAATCAAAATTTGCATCCGTCTTTCATATGTTCCAGGTGGTTAACCTACCCGAAGGAAATCAGGCAACCACCTGTTCACATTATATCCAGACCAAAATTTGAAAATGTTCATCTCCGTGTTTCTATCATATCTGCTCTTTCGAGCTCTACTCATTATTCTAGCTTTTATTCTATGATAATACATCCAATATTAGTTCAATGCTTCAGAAACTAACCGAATTCACCTGCTACATCAGTCCTCATCTGAGGATATAATCGAGGCAGGCGCCTTGGCGCTTGAACCGGGAGTCTCATTTCTCTGCTCCATTACCCATTTCATCTCCCTCAGCATTCGTTCCATTCTCCCCAATATGAGATTATTGCATGAGGTCTAAATCTGAACCTCCGCAATTTCCTTAAGGAGCATTGACTTTATGTTTTTCAATTCTTCTTGAGTCTGGTTCCTTAACTGCTCATCCCGCTGCCTCCTTTCCTCCTCTTCTTCCTCCCGGACTGCCTGATTCATTTCCATCACTCGGGCTACCACGTGCTTCATAATCCAATAATGCTGGATCGACTTATTGAAAAGAGAGTTAAGGCTACGTGTATTACCTGGATCTGGCACTAGGTCCTCCCATTTGCCCCGGGGAATCTCCTGGTTCGAGCTGATGGATCTCAGCTCTCGTTTCCAACCATTTATCTGTTCCCAAATTTCGGGGGAATTCCCAGCCATGTAAGCATTTATCATGTACATCCTTTGCTCGGCCTCCGATTTCCTTCCTCTCTTTTTCGGGCTTTTACTCAATCCTTCTTCCTGTGTCAAAACCTGTTTCTCTTTCCTCGGAGCCATCTTTTTGCTTGACGGGAAACTGCTCTTGACTGGGTCTTTCTTACCTAGCAAAAAATTATACCACAAATCAGTAACTCTGTTTAAAATTTCAAATTTGATCCGTTCACTTACCCCCATTCCATAATTCTGGTTACCCCAAGTTTGAAAATGGTGAGATAGCATGGACCGCACCACGGGCTGGCCTGAAATTCGGCCCCTTTCCTTTCCTCCACTCAAGGTTTCCCTGGGACTCCCGCAATGCCCATGTTGTTGGGTTTCTATGTATTTAGACAAATCATCTCTTCTCTCCAGCTGTCGAGGGGAACAACTTTCACTCCTCTTTTACGGTGAATTTCTACTCTTTACCCTTCTGGATTTTTCTATAAGACAGACAGGGGCAGGGGTCCTGCTACTAGCAAGTTTCTCTCGTCTTCCCGAGTTTCTACCCTTCACCACCCTGAAAACTTTTCTGGGTTTAGGTTTTCCTTTCCTCCGAGGGCCATAATTCTTTCTTGCCAGGAGACCAGCATATCTCCTAGTCGCTAAGACTTTCTGACTAACTCCTCTGGTGGAATAAGGACACTTCTTCCCATATCTGGGTATTCCTACTAACAAACTACGCCTGCCTTTCAATT
>APFE031079130.1:21929-34195 GCA_000404065.3 Pinus taeda | reverse complement strand
TTTATGAGAAATTTAACATAAATAAGAAACTGAACAGTAGCATAAACATGTATAGAACATCATAAAAAAAACACATTACAACAAGCACATGATAAAGGAGTTCACCCCTCCTAGGCTACGTCTCCTTGGTGCAGCTTCCAATGGCTTGGACCTCTATATTATGCTCAAAAGTGTTAAAATATGTGTTTTCAATGCTCAAATGCTTATGCAACCTACTCCAATCAATCCATAATACTCAAAAATGGTCATCTAGCCCCTTTTTGGATCCACTTTGGTGGAAAACTAAAGAAGTTATGACATCTCCTAGTTCTCCCAATATTCACTCCACAAATTTCCCCATTTCCGACATGATCCTACAAATTAGCCCCAAACACGCACTAACTGGGTGAAAATTTCACTTCGCGGCAGGCCATAATTTGTCAGTCAACTATCTTATCACAAATCACAATCGAAGAGGAAACCAATGGTTTTATAGTTCATGATCACAACGGGGCTATGTGCAATTGCAATCTGGCGGACATGATGAAACAATTAATCAGAACCTATAGTCACATTGCATCCGGGAACCTATCGCATTTTGCAATTTGTGGAGAACCGACGGGTAATATAATGAGAAAATCTGCTTTCTGCAAAGTGCAATTGTGATCTGCGATCCACCGCATCACAACTCTGGGATGATCCATCGCATCACAACTCCATGGTCGATCCTTTACCACCTTTCCACCTGTCTTTTGCAAAGTGCAATTGTGATTTCTTGCGTTGCAAGCCTGCTTGTTCTGTGGCCAATTTTTAACATGATCCACCTACGAGATGTGATTTGTGATATGCAGGGAGAAATGGTAGCCTGCCAATTGGCGCCTTCCCATTCATTGAAGGGCCTTGCCACATCATTTTTTCTTGCCATATGTCCAAGTCAAACCTGAAATTTGACTTTCTCTAACTTCTTCATACCATCTCGGATTCGAGTGTCATTCACACCATTGGAATCAGAATGACGAGCTCTTCAATCTAAAGTTAAGTTTATCAAGATTCTGACACTTCGATTCTTGAGCCTAATTTTGAGTAGCTGATTAGCTAGTTTCTTAGATGTACTAATTAGACCCCAACAATTTAGAGACATACATATCATTTTGGATGGACAACAAGGGTCATTGAAGCTCTAAGTACCCCATCAATGGTTTGTTTAAAGCCAGTAACAACCTCAAGGCTAGCCTTCTACTCATTGGAGATACGACCTCTTCCTAAACATATGTTTGTAGGGGATACATGCCCAAGCTCTCCTATAGGAAGTGGGCCAGACAACTTTGATGAAGAGTGAAGTAAATACCGGGAATGTGAGGTGGAGTATGTCGAGGTCCCAATGTGTGAGGAAAAGAAGATAAGAGGAGGTATGGACGAAGGAACAAAGGAGAGAGGACAACATATATGTTTAACATGTTGACCTAAAGAAAATGAAGAATGAGGCAACATTTAATGGATATTTTCAGATATAACAGGTAAAATGATAACATCATATATATTAGGAGTTTCACAAGGGGGAAAGGAGTACCCAAATGTCCATCACTAGAAGAGGCGGGAGCAGATTCTGGAAGGAGACCATTTGATCATGCACCCCTTAAAGCGTCCTCCATAAGCATCCACCACTCAACTCGAGAAACTGTAAACACTCGAATAAGATCTATTAAGGAGCTCGACCCTTTTCCATTACCAATTACTCCTAACCTGTCCACCTTTGAAACCAAACTTCCATCCAATGGAACTAAGAATATTTACTTCTGGAATGGAAATGGGAAATCCTCCAGAAAATGGCCCAAATCATTATGCCGTCAGCACCTAAATGGGAATCCCTCCTATTCTAATGACTAAGAATGCATTATCCTCTAGTAAGTAAGCTTCATCTTTGGAAGGAGACCTTCACAAGTATTGATATTAACCAGGATTTGAGCAACAACCATGCACTCTAAGACCTCAAATGAAAATTAAACATCCACAAATGTTCCCAGATGGCTTCCAATGTGCTTGAAAGAATCCAAAGACCATAAATGAGGAGGTAAATGTGGCAACTTGGCCCATATGGGAGAAATCCCAATTTTCTCCTTCTTCGCATCAAATAAAGGTGTCCATTGGATGAACCTTGGCTTTTTGATTTCCTTGTCTGTTGCCTATATTGAGGGAAAAACTAACATAAACTATCCTTTCAACAAATTATTTACCTTTGGCTCCTTAGAGATATCCAAACCCCATGTTTTTTGATGTTAACCCTAATTAAATATGTCGAGAAAAACCTGCCTCGAGCTCAACCAACAACGATCCTCTCTGTTGTCTCTACAACGATCCTCTCTGTTGTCTCTACAACCTCCCCCATATGAACATCCTCTCTAAAAATAAAATCTACCTCACTTGGATTTGATTGAATGCTCTTCCTCTTCATGCCCTTCTTTTTCACCACAGGATTCCCCAATTTCTCATTATTTGGGGCTAGGGTTTCATGTTCTAGCCATTTTCCCTCAAATTCTCTATTTGCTTCTTCAAGATTAGCCATGGCTTGAGATTCTCCACCAACAGGGGGGATGAGAGACCCCTCCATGCCATTATTCCTTCCCAAAATATCTATACCTTCTTGAACATTGGTGAAAAGCAGCCTAGTAAAATCAAACCTGGTGGATATGGTTTAACCCTTGTAGGACAATTTATCATCGTTCATGTTAACTAATCCTTTAGGATTGTTATTGTATAATATGTAATTTGTTTTACATTCTGTTTTTATGGTTAATAAAGTACTGAGACACAACTATCTTGTACCTAGATTGTACATGTATAAATAAGTAATTTTATCATTATTATGATGCTCCTTCATTGTGTTCTTTCATTGTGGAGTTTATTTGTTCTTATACATTGGTATCAGAGCCCTGGTTGAGTTGTTTCTAAACTCCATGTATTTGAAGTCTATGGCATAAAGGAGACGTGGAGCATGAAGGTCGTGAGGATAGCTAAATGCAACAAAAGGTTAGCCCAGTGGGAGACCCAAACAATTGACTCTTTGTAAGTCTTATAACTTTCCATCATAATGAAATATGATTGGAGAAATTCAGTGGCATGATGTTTTTTTAAACATATCCTTGGAAGTTAGGATACATGTTGGAGTTTTAAGTGCTTGTTGTTCTCAATAAAAATTGTCAATACTGGGTCTAATACCAATAATTGTTGGATTATTTGCTAAAAGTCTAAGTTCCATGCATCCAAGGGCCGCTTGTTATTTTAATTTTGGGAGGCTTTATTTTATTTATTGTAGTAAACAAGAGTTTAATCACAGTAAAAATTCTGAGGATAGTATTTGCATTTACTGAAATATTTCTGAAGGATTCTTAAAATGAAGGATATATATTTTTTGGTGGTTTGAATTAAATTTTTAATTGAAGAGTGGTCAATTTTATGGTGATTTGAAATATATATTTTTTTAAGAGGCCATTGGTAAAATAAAATATTTGGAGGCTAATAAGGGTTGAACCTCGCTCTTTGCTAGGCTATTTTTGAACCTTACCATTAAACCACAAAGCCAACTTTGTTTGAAACAAGTGGAGAAACGAATTTATATCTTTTCAAAAGTATTGCATATATTTTGAATCAGAAAGGATTTGAAGAATATTGACTGTAGAAAAATATTGACTTCAATCATTTCCATAGTTGGAGTTGTTCTTAATGGAAAGTAAAAATATCAAGAGGTTTAGAAATCTTAAAATTTCCTTGGTTTTAATGATTTGTGGGAAGTTTGTCAAGGAAAGAAGGATAATGATGGAAAATAAATTGCACCAAAACCGCCAGATAATGAGAAACAACGTGCAATTTGGGAGACAAAAGACAACAAGGAATATGAATTAATAACTGCATCAGTGATAGAAGAGGTAAGCCGATATATTTTTTCTTGTGGTACTGCATTCGAAGTATTAAAGAAGTTGAAATAATTGTATGATTCACACTCAGAAATCGAAATTATTCAGTTATTGTTAAATTTGTTTAATTTGGAGATGAAGGATAATGATCCCTTTGAAGAGTGCCTCTGAAATAAAAGCCAATTTTCATGATATAGAAGCCACCAGAATTAAAGTAGATTTACAACTTACAACTTTTATAAAAGTCCTTCACCCTATCTATTCACATTATTTGGAATCTCTCCAAGCTAGTGGGAAGTTAAAAGACATTACATTTGATAAACTAGTAAGCAAAATAGTTGAGAGAGAAAAAGTCTTTGGGAAGAAAGAGGCTCCACCAAACTCTAATTTAGAAACTTTGTGCCTTGCACAAAAGGATTAG
This sequence comes from Pinus taeda, assembly GCA_000404065.3. NCBI lineage: Eukaryota > Viridiplantae > Streptophyta > Pinopsida > Pinales > Pinaceae > Pinus > Pinus taeda. Next base: position 29,884 of record APFE031079130.1, on the reverse strand, counting down.
AAGTCTCATACCAAAACTTCTAGAGGTGATAAAAGTAGTAGAGGTTGTGGTAGGATAAATTGTAGAGGTAGGGGGGACAAAAATAATCAGGGAGACAGATAAGAAAATAAAAGACAACAAAGGAATTTTAATGATTGAGTAGCTATCAAATGTTTTAGATGTGGTAAAATCGGTCATACTGTAACTGTAAAATCCCTTGGGATAAAGTCAGTGAAAGGAGAAAATAGTTGAATGAAAAGAAATATCAGCCACCACCAGATAAGGGAAAATCATTAGAGTCTACACATTACATTGTTGCTCATTGTAATTTTAATATTAATGATATTTTCAACACTACATTCTCTTTATGGCGAGATAGTTGGATTTTGGATTCAGAAGCCACTTGTCATATGACATTTAGGCGAGATATTTTTGAAACATCCAGTGATGATATTGATGGTGTTATTTACATTGCTGACAAGTCTCAAATTAAACCATATGGAATTGGGTCTATTCATTTGAAGATACCGAATATTTCATATTATGTTCTACAGGATGTACTTTATATTCCATAGTTTCAGTGAAATCTGATGTCTCTTATCCATATTCGGCTGCAGGGGCATTCTATTCATACATTTGATGGAATCATCAAGATAAGAAGAGCATTTGATCATGCAGTTATTATGAACGATGTGGAAGAAGGTGCAATTATTATGAAAGTTCCAAGAAAGATTACACCTTGTGATGCTTGTATTTTTGGAAAACATTATAAACAACATTTTCATAGTTCTTCTTTTAGAGCTTCACGAAAATTAGGTCTTATACATTCAGATTTATGTGGATCTATGCCTATTGAAAATTCCAATGGAAATAAATACGTGCTAACATTTATTGATGATTACTCGAGAATGTGTTGGGTGTATTTATTAAACAATAAGTCACAAGTGTTTGAAGTTTTTAAAACTTTTCATTTGATGATTAAAAATGAAACTCAACAGAATATAGGCATTCTCAGAACTGATAATGTTGGTGAGTATACTTCTCGTGTTTTTGAATAATATTTGGAGGACAATGGAATCAAACATCAAACTACCATACTTTATAATCCACAACAGAATGGCATTGCAGAATGTATGAATAGAACTTTGCTTAATATGGTTAGATCTATGACGCTATTTAAGAATGTTAAGTTGATGTTTTAGGGAGAAGCAGTGCTTTTATTCGCAATCTTTGTTTTTCTCTTGTCATCAATAATGAATCTCCTTATGAAATTTGTATAATCGTCTTCTTGTTGTTCAACATTTTAGAGTCTTTGGTTCTCTATGCTATGCATTAATTCCTAAACATCAGCGCAACAAGTTGGGTTATGGGAGTCGCAAATGTATTTTCTTGGGATATTTTGCTACTTCCAAAGCATATAGGTTGTATGATGAAGAAAATAAAAAATTCATTCTTTACAGAGATGTTATTTTCCTTGAATTAGATAAGAATAATTCCACTATTGATAGGACACTGGCTCATTTGGAGAAATTTTCATCTAAGAAGTTCTATTTTGAACCTAATAATGATGTTCCACACACTGCAGGGGGGGTTCCCATTCTGGATCAGTGTGTGGTTTTTCTATCTTTAACTCATGAGGATGTTTATGTTGAAGAAAACTTGGAGGATAGTGTTGTTTCTACAGGGCCAGAAAGTGTTCCATAAGAACTTTTACTTCAAGATAAACAACCATCACAACCACTTCAACAACATTTATGAATATCTACATGTGCTCGAAAAGTTCCAAGCAAGTATGATGATTTTGAAACATTAATGTCTTCTAAAGGTGATTCAGGTAATGTTTCTCATGACTGTGAATTCAATCATTGTACAATTAGTGAACCTAGTTATTTTAAAGAAGCTGCTAATTGTGATGAATGGAAGCATGCAATGCAAAATGAATATGATGCACTTATTAAGAATGGAACTTGGAGGTTAGTGGATCCTCCTACAGATGTCAAACCCATTGGTTGCAAATGGGTGTATAATATCAAATACAAATCAGATGGTTCACTTGATAAATATAAGGAGATACTTGTAGAAAAAGGCTACGCTCAGAAGGAAGGTGTTGACTGCACAGAGACATTTTCTCCTACAACAAAATGGGGCACAATTAGAACTTTATTTTCTCTTGCAACTCAGAATAGATGGAAGATACACCATATGGATGTTAAAACAACTTTTTTGAATGGCAATTCGAAGGAGGATGTTTATATGTTTCAGCCAAAAGGTTTTGTTGTCAAAGGCAAAGAGAAAAAGGTATGTAAGTTAGTGAAGGCTTTGTATGGACTGAAACAAGCATCTCGTGCATGATATGGAAAAATAACTGAACACCTTATCACGTTGAATTATAAGTTATTTGATCTCGATGATGCAATGTTTTTTGTTCAGAAAATTGAAAAGTCGGTTGTATATTTGGCTGTGTATGTAGACGATTTGATGATCACAGGAAACAATGATGACTATATAGCATCCGTTAAAAGAGAATTATTGAAATTTTTGACATGGTAGATTTGGGTTTATTACATTATTATTAAGGGATTGAAATTGATCAGAAACCCAAATAGATTTTCATTTCTCATAAAAAGTATATTGGACATCTATTGGACAGATTTGGGATGCAGGATTGTAATCTGTCGCTACTCCTATGGAGCAGAATTTGAAGCTTACTTCCACTGAAGGAAGTATGTTTGAAGATCCAACATAGTACAAGCAACTTGTTGGAAGTTTGAATTTTCTAACTACTACCCAACCTGGCATAGCTTTTGTTGTAGGGATACTTTCCAGGTTCATGCATAAGCCATGTGAAGGTCATTGGAATGCAAAAAAGAAAGTGCTCAAGTATTTGAAAGGCACTCGAACATATGGCATCAAATATTCCAAAGTTATAGATTTCCATCTCACCGACTATTTAGATTCTAATTTTGATGGAGATAAGGAGAATGGAGTCTCTACTTCTAGTTATTTGATGAATCTTGGATCAACAACCATCAGTTGGAGAGCACACAAGCAATCTGTTCTTGTTGATTCTACCACTGAAGCCGAATATGTTGCAACATCTCAAGCTATAAAAGAAATATTTGGCTTCACAAAATACTTGAAGAGTTGCAGGAGAAACAAAAGGCTTGAAATCTAGAACTCATCAACAACTCTTCTGCAATTCAGTTGGCCAAGAATCCCAAGTTTCATGATCGAAGCAAGCATATTAACAACAAATATCACTTGATTCGACAGTATATAGATGCCAAAGTTATTCATTTGACACATTGTCCTACTTTAGAGCAGATCACAAACATATTTACAAAGCCACTGGCACGTCAAAAGTTTGAAAAGTTCATAATGTTACTCGGCATGTAAGATGTCACATTCAGATTAAGGGGGAAATGTTAACTAATCCTTCAGGATTGTTATTGTATAATATGTAGTTATTTTTACATTCCATTTTTATGGTTAATACGTTATCTAGACACAACTGTCTCATACCTAGATTGCACATGTATAAATAAGTAATTTTATCATTAATACAATGTTCTTTCATTGTGGAATTTATTTGGGCTTGTACACTTCAGGGCCACGGGAAACTTCTGACTAGTTTAAACTTGTCAATCTCGCCGACACGAAAACTCCTCTACTTGCGAGAAATTGACCTTGCCAAATAATGCATCAGGGGAGGCTTATACCTTGGAGAACCTTCATTGAAAATAACCCGAGAGGGGTCATCTCGTGAGAACTGAGCTTTGATGAGAAAGGGTTTTTCTGTGAGCAACGTATTCCGGTAGGACTTGCTTTACCAACAATGGAGCAAAAACCCCAATGGCAGCCAGTGAGGAGAGTTGAGGTGCCTTGGAAACCACATTCAAGATTTCAGAAAAACTCATCGGAGTAAACTGCCATCTAAATCTACTAATCTGGCCATCCAGTTTCCTTTAGGATAAGATGAGTGAGTTGGCATGTCGACATCTAGGGAGACAAGATCCTCCAGACCTAGGGAAAAATCAACAAGCTTGTTCATGCCTTGAATTTCCATATTTGTAAAAACTTAAAAACCCTAGCAAAATATCCTTCGTGCTGCAGGATATACCTGAGAGTGAAAGGTGATAGCTAAACCATGCTACAAAGACCTCAAAACAAGTGTCTACGATCGTAGACTTAGACCTTTGCAATTAAAATAGAGAGACCTCCTGGATTGCAGAAACCAGATAACGCCATTTTCCCCTGGTCCCATCTCCAAAAATGTATAAAAGTAGTGGTCCATCACCAAATTTCTCTTTTCATGTATACAAGAAGGAAAAGTATTATTTAAAGAATTTTGAAAATGGGATTATAAAGTTAATGTTTAAAGTATTGAATTAATTTTTTTGAGATGGAAGCGATATTGGTAAATAATATTAATCATAAATTATATTTCCTTAAATAAATATTATTTGTTCAACATTTTTTCCCACTCTTACTCTTCTATAAAGACATTGTTAATTTAAAATAAGTTAAAGTAGATTTCTAAAAAACAAATATAATTTTTTTTTTATGAAAAATTTGGTTATCTTCATTGTGATAAATCTATTTATAATGATGAGAGAAAGAGAAGAGTGAGTGATACATCTATCTATAATGATGAGAGAAAGAGAAGAGTGAGTTTGTTGTTCTTTTTAATAGAATTTAAGCTTATATAAAAAACGGGTAGAAATCCAAAATAAAGATGATACATAAAAGGAAAATATACTCATTTTTTTAATATATTGGATTAGAAACCTATACTATTTTCCCATAAATCAATTTTATGGGAGTCAAGTAGTGACCTGTTAAATTGGAAACTAGGGCCAAACTCCATGTGGGTTAGCTTATTTATGGTAGCTGATATTTTTATTGGATCCCTCTCGTCGAAAGGTGTAGGATTGATCCAAAGATCATCCGATTCTGATAAGTATTTATGGAGATATGAATTTATTTTGATTATGGATTTATTATCAAGCTGACCAACATCTTATGTAGGCTCTAGAAGTCCAAACATCATGTCTATTCAACCTCTTCGTTTTTAGTATAAATAGAAGAGGACTTGAAGACATTTGGAGACACATCTCTTGTGATCGATCTCCACCTGTTTTGGTTTTGTGGACAGAGAGATCTAGAGGAGTATACATTGTTCTAGAGGTTGATCTAGCCTTACCCTAGCTGCAGTCAAAGAAGGCATAACCATAGTCTGATTGGAGCTAAAGTGCCCTAGCCATAGGTCAATCGGTAGCCCTAATCCACGCAGTCAAGGAGGCTTCCATAATGCAGTGAGGGGAGGCTTGAATGTTGTCAAAAGAAACCCTAAACGAGATCTAGCCGCAGTCATAAAGGTTATCTAAGCCGCAATTGGAAAGGCCTGAACCAGCCGTATGTAAAGGCCAAAATCCGCGGTTCTAAAGATTCCTTATACGTTGTACAAGAGGCCTTACACGGAGTCATGAAGAATCTCTATATGCTCAAAGATGGAGGCCCAAATGCTGCTACCATGAAGAGATCCTAATGTTGTCAAACCCTAGCCACAGTAAGGAAGTCATCACAAAGATCTGGCTGATATCTACGCAGTCTTCTAGCTGTGGCACTTAGGGTTAAGGCCACAATCCTTGAGGGAAAATACACAGCAAGAAGGGACACGTTGATGCCCTAGACAGAGATGTATACACAGCGCATGGAGGGATCTAAGCTACAGATAAGGAGGGTACCATAGGCAGCTCAAGGTGGCTCCAAACAACAACATTTAAATATGCATTAGGACACAGTCATTAAAGACCTCAATCCATAGTTGAGAAGCACTGTTCGAGGTAGGTTGTATCCTGAAGAAAAGTAGTTGGTTGTTGTCTTGTAAGAAGCCTTGCACAGTGATCTAGTTGCAAGTAACAACATGGTTATGTTTTGATATAATATGTTGTCATAATATCGTATTGCTGTAGGTGACAACATGAAATTAGAAAGATAGATTCAGACGGGTTTGCTGGAAGGAATCTAGAATTACAACCTAGTTTCTTTGCTAGGCTGCAGGCCATAGCAAGCAGCTAAAGGCTGATATAATCATTGTTGCATACATAAGACTACATGGTGATGTAAAGGGTAGCATGATTAGTAATGGGGCAGCATGATGCATGACATAATGTGCATGGGCATACATGGAGCATGGATAGCATCATGACCATAATCATGGGCAGCGTGATGATGAATGAGACCATGGAAGATGCAGCATGAAGATGAGAGCAGCTCAGCCATCTAGGTCCAGCACTGTGATAGGGTAGCATGGTGCTACATGGTAAGGTGCGGCAAATGGATGAGATGCAGCACTACGATAGGTGAAGCCGTCACCTTGGAGAATCAGTTGAAGCTGCAAGTCTTCAACTAATCTCATCGTTATATGAAATGATCTATGCTAGATCTAGAGAAGTCAAAGTGTTGACTTCTGTTGTAAATGTATTATCTCTATCTTTCTCTTTCTCTGCTGAACTTTGAAGAACATAAGAATTGATAAAGGGTTTCCCCACACAATGTGGGGTTTGTCCCTAGCTAGCGCCACAGTGTGTCCTCTTTTCTTGGCTTGTCTTCTACAATTTATATTTATGTTCTATCTTCAGTTTATCTTAATGCTGATGTGATTGCTAACTGTGAAAATTTAAATAAATTGCTCTAGCATAGAACATACCTAAAATTAACATGACCCCATAAAAAGACCAACGAAGTTTGGGAAGATACTATTTTAGGGGTTATATGGGAATAGCTAACATTGTTATGACGAGGGTCCCAAATACAAGAAGTCATGGGAAGAGAAAATTAGGTTTCCTCAACAACAAAAGAAATGATCACAACACTAGAAAACATACAATGGTGTGATTTTCTTATGTTGTTAGCGATATAATAGTAGCTTGAACCTAATTGGTAATATGATAAGTTTTGATAATTGGAAAAGCAAGTCTCGGAAATGTAATGCAGATTCTAATTTAGAAAAAGTAAACTTAATATATATGCCATATTCTAACTCAAGAAAGGCAAGTCTCTGAATTGTAATGCAGATTCTAACTCAGAAAAGGTAAACTTACTATTTAATGTCACATTCTAACTCAGGAAAGACAAGTCTTTGAATTGTAATGTAGATTCTAACTCGGAAAAAGTAAATTTACTATTTAAGTGCCTTGAAGATGAACCACACTTGTTAGTTCGAAACGCGTTGACCCAAATCTTCAATGTAACTTCTGCTGAAAAAACTCTTTATAAATTGATTTTGATTTTTATAATTCAATTGGTAATATGATAAGTTTTGATAATTGGTTTTAATTTTTATGATCTCACCATGATGTAAACTTTAATAGTGAGATATAATGTAAACCTTAATGGTTGGATATGCTAAAGTTTTGAAAAAAATCCATACTAACATCATATATAATACTACCAACTATCCATAGAAATTTTGTTTATATTAAAAAAAAACAAACTCAAACCCACCTTAATAATGGTTCAATATTTTTAATATTGAAATTCTTTTCTTATCCATTACAATGTTTAATCAACTATATGTCAAATATGTGTTGATAATAAAATGTTTCTAGAAAGGTTTGTGTTGGAACACGATTTATTGATCAAGTTATCAAAGCAAGAGACAAAGGGATATATTATGGAAAGCTAGCATATTTGAGCAAGGGCCACCAACCAATAAATGATTGGTATGCGTAATTTTTTTGAGATAATTCTACTATAAGTTTCATATAATAATATTTATTAATTTTCTTTTTGGTCTTATGATATTAAGATATTTAGGTTTGTAGATGTTATGAAAAATATATTTTTGACCAGGGTAAAGTGGATTGTTTAAATTGCAAGTTGGTTTTCATAACACAGTTTGGATTCTTTGGATGTATCATATCAAGGTTATTCATAATTTTTAAATAAGTATTTATAAGGAAGGAGTTTAA
>APFE031079130.1:0-21281 GCA_000404065.3 Pinus taeda | reverse complement strand
TATTATAAACCGAAGGATTAATTCTAAAACCCCAACATATTATAAACCCAAGAGAATAATATTAAACCCAAGGGATTTATATTATAAACACTAAGATAAATAAAATCAACCCAAGGGATTAAGATAAAAAAACCCAAGGGATTATAAACTCAAGGGAATAATATTAAACCCAAGGGATAAATATTATAAACCCAAGATATATAAACCCTAAGATAAATATTATAAACCCTAAAATAAACATGGTTAACCATAGGTGATTTTCATATTGATATGATCTTTGGCAGAAAGTGACTTTGGACTATGGTTGACCATGATTGATTTTCATATTGAGACAACCTTTGGCACAATGTGATGTTGAATAATGGTTGGGCATGGTTGACCATGGTTAATATTTATATTGAGATAATGTTTGTCACAATGTGACATTGGACCATGGTTGACCATGGATGACCATGGTTGTCACAATGTGACGTTGGACCAAGAGACAATTTTTGGTACAATGTCACCATCGTTATTGACCATGGTTGACCATGGTTGATTTTCATATTGAGAAAATCATTGACACAATGAAACATTGGTTTCTTTTCATATTGAGAAAATCTTTGTCACAATGCGACGTTGGACCATGGTTGGCCATGATTGATATTAAAATCCCAAGGGATTAATTCTAAAACCCCAAGGTATTATAAACCCAAGGGAATAATATTAAGGGATAAATATTATAAACCCAAGATATATAAGCCTTGAGATAAATATTATAAACCCTAAAATAAACATGCTTGACCATGATTGTTTTTCATATTGATACATTTTTTGTCACAATGCGACACGAGACCATGCTTGATCATAGTTGACCATGGTTGTCAAAATGTGACATCAGACCGTGAGATAATCTTTGTCACAATGTGACCATTCTTATTAACCATGGTTGACCATGTTTGATTTCCATATTGAGAAAATCTCTCTCACAATATGACGTTGGACCTTGGTTGACCATGTTTGACCATGGTTGATATTCATATTGAGAGAATATTTATCACAATGTGGTGTAGGGCTATGGTAGACCATAATTGACCATGGTCGAAGATGTTTGAGAAATGTGGACCATGATTGACCATGGCTAACCATGATTGACCTTGGTTGGCCATGGTTGACCATGATTGCTTTCCATATTGAGAAAATCTTTGTCACAAATCCATATTGGCATTATCATAAACCTAAAGTATTAATAAACCAAATGAATTTATATTATAAGCATAATGGATTTATATTAAACCCTAGCAATATTATTATATGTTAGGATATTCCAACACATAGAAATAGTTAAGTATAACTTGGTCTAGTGTAGAGTTAGGTATAGTGTGTTTCTTTACTATGTACATGTGTAACTTACAATCCGACGATCACGATATGTTCTAGACATGAAGTGATCTGACGGTTCATTCTCTCCTTGGTATTACTGACACTTGATCCGTGGCTTAACACCCGATTGTTCCATGATCTCTATTTAAAGAGCATGGAGGGTCATTTTTAGGGTGACCATTCATGAGAGAAGCTTATGTAAATTTTATTTCTTTTATTAATAAATTTCCTAAAGTGGTCACGTTGGCTCAGGCCGTGGACTATTTCCCTCTTTGAGGGTTTTAACCACATCAAGAATATTGGTGTATTGATCTGTGATTTGTTTGTGAGTGATGTCCTTTGGTGTTCTATCTGAGGAACTTACCGTATTTATTCCTACATGGTATCAGAGCTATTTGAGGGTCGCATCCGTTGGTGATACAAATCGGAAGCTGGTACAACTGCATCCGATTGTCGTTTCCTAGATTTATTGTTTCTGACCGCTTTCGGGTCGAGAGGAATGCTCTATTGTGTTAGCAGCATCTGTTATAGTGAGGAACCCCTTTTGTTTCATGCAAAAAGGTTTATGGTAGACCTAGCTATGTCATTTTTAAGATCTGGAGGTATACAGTCTTTATTTGCAGTTTTAGCTATTCATCTCTCTATTTTTTTCGGTTTATTTAGCTCTTTGTTTTTTATTATCGGATCTATACCTTTCATTTCTGTGTATGCTCTTTTCTCCAGGACTCTGTGAAATGTGGGCAAATCAGAAACAGAAAGGAAATATTTTTCTCATGCGTATGCTCTTTTCTGTCGTGCCTTAGTGTGATCTTGGAAAATCAAAAACTTTGAGGAAAATATTTAGTTTATGGGGAAAGCTAACTTGAAGCCATAAGGTTTGGTTTTTTTTGCATGTCCGTGTTAGCTTCTGTGGTTGTTTTTTTTGTAGGAAAGAAGAGTTTTTCCAAGTAAGCATGCACCCCAAAGATTCGGTGACTAAAAAAAAAAAACCCTTTCCTTTTTTCCGAAAATTACTAACCTTTTAAACTTGCTCAATTGGTCCAAAGTTACTTTATGAGAATAGAGGTCTTGGGTTCAAGCCTTTCTTTTTGTTGAGTTGCTTTTTCAAAAAGCACATGTAACTTATGTTTTAAAGTTACTTTAAGTAAAAGTGTTCTCATCCATTATAAAAAGTGAGTCACTTATAATTCTAAAGTCTCGTTATCTTTTATTTAAGTTACAATTTAGTGGGTAGCTTATAAAGTACCATTGTAAAAGTGACTTTCACTTATTTATAAAAGTGAGTCACATAATTTTTTTTTTCAAAGTGAGCTAATTAGATTAATTTTGAAAAGGGATAGGATTTTTTTTAAATATAACATTATCATTCGCTTCCACACATTCACGCACTTCATCGGCATCTTCAACAACTTTTCTTTAAAAAGGCATAAATTTTTCATACATAAGTCGTTTTCAGAGCTGTTTTTTTTAATCAGCCTAATTTTTCAAGATCTTTCCATTGGAACACTTAGTTTCAGTATCTATAGCTTTAGTTTATGTTAAAATGGAAATTCCATGCCAAGTTATTCTTGACAACACCAACTATTTCCAATGGTGGTCCTACATTGTGGATTTACTTAGAAGTAAAGGTCTTTACAGACTAGCCTCAGGCCAAGAAACTGAACCTAAATATGAAGATAAGGTAGCCAAATGGAGAAATAGGCAAGATCAAGCACGTGGGTTGATAGGATGTCTATTTCTCCAGACCTTAGATTCCATATCGCAGAACTTGATACCCCTAATGAAGCAATGAAACAAATCACTAAAGTTTTTGGAATTGAAAATGAAATTAGATCCCATTAACTCGAAAATGAGTTGCTTACATTAGACCTCAATAGTTTTTCTTCCATTGAAGATTTTTTGTCCAAGTTCAAGACCCTTAGGCTTCTCTTGGAAGGTGTTAAGTCTAAGAAAGAAGATGGTATCCTTATCTATTCTATTCTTACTAAGTTGCTACCAGTCTACTCTGTGTTTGTTTCCACCTTCCATTCTACAAGAGAAGCCTTTATTTCTCAAGGACAAGACTACAAGTCCCCTTCCTTTGATGCCTTTTGTGATTCTTTAATAAGAGAACAAAAAAAACTCTTACATCTTGCTCTTCTTAATCTTAGAAACTCTTCCAAGAAAGCCTTAGTCGCCCAACAAAAACCAAATTCAAATAATCCTAAGAAGAAGTATCCTAAAAAGAATGGTCATAAACCAAACAAGGGTCCTAAGCAATTTCAGTCTCAAAATGAAAAATCATTTCAACAAAAAGAGAAGGCAAATAAAAACAAAGGGAAGAAGACTGATAGACATTGCAACTTTTGTAATCGAGATGGCCACTTAGAATCCAATTGCTTTAAGAATATGGAAGCCTTGGAAGCTTCAATGAAGAAGCATAACATCCATTTGAAGCACTCTTCAACTTCAACTTCATCTTCAGTAATAACACTTTCTGCATGTGGTTGTCAAGCATCTTGGTTTGGTTATGCACTAAATGTATCTTCTTCTTCTTCTCATTCTCACGAGTAGCTCATTGATTATGGAGCTTCTTATCACATGGCCAAAAACAAAGCCATGTTTTCTTATTTAAATGATTGTAACACCAAAAATATATATGTTGGTGATGATAGATCTCTTAGTGTTGTAGGGACTGGAACTGTTCATCTAGACAATGGTCAATTTAATGATGTATTATGTGTTCCAACCTTATCCTGTAACCTTCTATCTATATATCAGATAACTCATTCAAGTGAAGGTAAAATCGTTGAATTTCACCTCACAATGTTGTAATTAAGGACCAAAGAGATCTTAGACAGATTTTAGCTACTGGCATTACTGATGATTCTACAAGGTTGTATAAGTTTAACAACTTTGGTTCATCAACTCTTCCCTTGGTATTTGTTTCTCATAATGATGAAGTGAGCAAAATTTAGCATGAGTGATTTGGTCACTTAAACTATCGCTCCCTTCAAAATCTATGTAAAGGAAATATGGTGATAGGTCTCCCTATGGTATCTTGTAGAGATGGTGTTTGTTCCAGATGTGTACTCGAAAAACATCATTGGGGTATTTTTGAAAAACGTGCCTCTTGGCACACCTCAACCCATTTACAGCTTGTGCATAGTGATTTATTTGGTCCACTTCCAGTTATTTCATTCTCTAGTTACAAGTATTTATTAACTTTCATTGATGATTTCTCCAGACGCACTTGGGTATACTTCTTAAAACTCAAGAGTGAAGTCTTTAACATGTTCTTGGCATTTGAGGCCTTTGTTGAGAAACAATCTGGACACCGAATTCTTAAGCTAAGATCTGATAATGGCGGAGAATATGTTAACAACAAATTTTTCACTAAGCATGGAATTCAAATGCAACATACTGTTCCATATACTCCACAAAAAAATGGTGTAGCTGAAAGGAAGAATTGCACCTTAAAGGAAATGGCTAATTGTATGCTTTAATCTAAAGGACTTAGTATTAAGTTTTGGGCAGAAGCAATTAACTGTGCAAATTACATAGTAAATCGCACTCCTACGATGGTTTTAAAGAATATCACTCCAGAAGAAGCATGGAGCTCAATTAAACCAGATGTAAGTCACTTTCGTGTTTTTGGAAGTGAAGCATGGGCCCATATTCCAGATGAGAAACTTAAAGCTTTAGAACCTAAGAGTGAAAAATCTATTTTTTTGGATATTTTGAAGATGTCAAAGGATATAGACTTATTCCACCTAAGTCCAAAAATGTTATCATTAGAAGAGATGTAAAGTTTGCTAAAAATATATTTGCCTACAAGCCTAGTTCGGCGGATGTGCCACCTCTCTCTCTATCCCTTCTACTTCTGAAAATATTTCTTCTTTAGATGATGACAGTGAGGATGACAATCCTCCCCCACCTTCTCAAGATCCTCCTTTAGTTCCTCAGCTTCCAAAATTCCTCCGTTCTACTTGGGATGCAGTAGGTGATCCTACAAATCAGTGACGTACATATTCTCAGTTCGATAGAGCCTCTTCCTTACTGGCTCAAGCTTCAACGAATTATGACCCTGACACCTTTGCAGAAGCTTCAAGCCATCTAGATTGGGTTGCAACTATGAATGAAGAATATTGTTCATTATTGGCAAATGATACATGGGATCTTGTTCCTCTTCCAAAGGGACGAAATCTTGTTAGATGCAAATGGGTTTACAGAACCAAGTTTGGACCAGATGGAAAAGTTGATAGACATAAAGCTCATCTTGTTGCTAAGGGTTTTTCACAAGTTGAAGGCACTGACTATACTGAAACCTTCTCCCTTGTTGCCAAAATGAACTCTATCCACCTTGTTCTTTCCCTTGTTGCCTCTTTCAAATGGGAAGTCCATCAGATGGATGTTAAATATGCCTTCTTGCATGGGGACTTGCATGACGAAATCTATATGGAATAACCTCATGGCTATATACAAATAGACTCCAGCCTTGTATGTCTGCTTAAGAAATCCCTTTATGGTCTCAAGAAAGCCCCTCAAGCTTGGTATGCCAAAATGGATAGCTTTCTATTAGATACTGGCTTTTCTAGGTGTCATTCTGATAAAACTGTCTACACCAAGAAAGTGGGTAAGTTTCTTATCATTCTTGTTCTTTATGTCGATGATCTTATCCTTACTGGTAGTGATCCCAGCCTTATAAACCATATGAAGTCTAGCCTTAAAATTAAGTTTGAAATGACAGACTTAGGACACTTGCATTAGTTTCTTGGTCTTCAAGTCTTGCAAACCAAGGAAGGTATTTCCCTTCCCCAATCCAAGTATGCATGTGATCTTCTACGCCACTTTCACATGGAAGACTGTAAGCCAGCCCCTTCTCCCTTTCAGTCTGGAGCCAAACTTTCAGTCACTTGTACTTCCCCTGAAGTTGATCCTACCTTATACCGTCATCTTGTAGGAAAACTTTTGTATCTGACCCATTCTTGTCCTAACCTTTGCTTTGTTGTTGGCCTTATTGCTTGGTTTATGCAAAACCCACATGAAAGTCATTGGAAAGTAGCTAAAATAATACTTCATTATGTTCAAGGTACAGTTCAGTTTGAGATTCATTACAACGTAGAAGAATCTCCTCTATTGGTTGGTTTCACTGATTCCAATTGGGTTGGTGACCCTGATGATCGAAAGTCTACTGCAGGTTATGTGTTCACTCTTGGTTCTGGACCTATTACATGGGCTTGCAATAAACAAAGTGCCATTTCTCTTTCTTCATCAGAAGCAGAGTATTGCGGTGTCAAAGAAGCTAGTAAGGAAGCCCTGTGGCTTCATCGGATCTTGTCTGAGTTTGGCTTTCAGCAGCAGCATCCGACTACAATTTGGTGTGATAATCAAAGTTCCATTCAACAATGCAAATATCTAGTGCAACATCAGCGCAGCAAACACATTGAACTACACATGCACTTCATCAGAAATATCATTTCATAACCATGTTCTTGAAGTGCAATATTGTTTAACAGATGGTCAAGTTGCAAACATCTTTACAAAGGCTCTCACAGAGGCGAAGTTTACTAAACTTTGATTTATGGTTTGAATTCAGGAAGTTGTCACTAAGGAGGTATAGGCTCTAATGCCTCCTTCCTTCTCCTATTGTGTCATATTTGTACATCCTTCAATCCTATCCCAAGTTGTTCTTAAGGGAGGGTGTTAGGATATTCTAACACATAGGAAATAGTTAAGTATAACTTCGTCTATGTAGAGTTAGGTAAAGTGTGTTTCTTTACTATGTACATTTGTAACTTACAATCTGATAGTCATGATATGTTCTAGACATGAAGTGATCTGATGGTTCATTCTCTCCTTGGTATTACCAACACTTTATTCGTCTCTTAACACCCGATTGGTCCATGATATCTATTTAAATAGCATGGAGGGCCATTTGTAGGGTGATCGTTCATGAGAGAAGCCTATGTAAATTTTATTTCTTTTATAAATAAATTGCCTGAAGTGGTCGCGTTGGCTTGGGCCATGGATTGTTTCCCTCTTTGAGGGTTTTAACCACGTCAAGAATATTGGTGTATTGATCTGTGATCTGTTTGTGAGCGGTGTCCTTTGGTGTTCTGTCTCAGGAACTTACCCTGTAAATCCCTACATTATACCCTAAGAATATGAAAACTTAGATTAATAAACCCAAGGGATTGATATTATAAACCCAAGGCACTAATAAACCCAAGGGATTAATATTGTAAACCCAAGCCATATAAACCTTAAGATAAATATTATAAACCCTAAAAAAAACATGTTTGACCATGATTGATTTTCATATTGAGATAATCTTTGTCACAATGCATTGTTGGACCATCGTTGACCATGGTTGACCATGATCAATTTTCATATTGAGAGAATGTTTCTCACAATGTGACATTGGACCCTAGTTGACCATGATTTACAATGGTTGAACATGGTTGATTTTCATATTCATACAATCCTTGTCAAAATGCGACGTTGGACCAAGGTTGACCATGGTTGTCAGAATGTGACGTTGGACCATGAGACAATCTTTGACACAATGTGACCAAGGTTATTGACAATGGTTGACCATGAATGATTTTCATATTGAGACAATCTTTGTCGAAATTTGAAGTTCGACCATGGTTGACAATGGTTGACCATCATTGACCACGGTTCACATACGGTTGATGTTCATATTGAGGCAACATTTGTCACAATGTGACGTTGGCCCATGGTTGTCCATGAATGACCATGATTGACCATGGTTAATTTTCATATTGACCATGATAAACCATGGTTGACCATGATTGATTTTAGGATTGAGACAATATTTGTCAGAATGTGACGTTGGACCATGGTTGACCATGGTTGACTGACACAATGTGACTATGGTTATTGGCCATGAATGACTATGGTTGATTTTCATATTGACACAATCTTTGTCAAAATGTGATGTTGGACCATGGTTAACAATGGTTGATGATGGTTGACCATTGTTGATGATGGTTCACATAAGGTTGATGTTGATATTGAGATAATATTTGTCACAATGTGACGTTGGACCATGGTTGACCATGACTGAACATGGTTGATTTTCATATTGACTGTGACTAACCATGATTTATTTTAAGATTATAAACCCTATCAATAATATTATACCCTAGGAATATGAACCCTTAGATTAATAAACCCAAGGGGTTGATAAACCCTTAAATTAATAAACTCAAGGCACTAATAAAATTAAAGGATTAATATTGTAAACCCAAGCTATATAAACCCTAAGATAAACATTATAAACCCTAAAACAAACATGCTTAACCACTGTTGACCATGGTTTATTTTCATATTGAGACAATCTTTGTCACAATGCATTGTTGGACCATCGTTGACCATGGTTGACCATTATCAATTTTCGTATTGAGAGAATCTTTCTCACAATGCAACATTGGACCTTGGTTGACCATGATTAACGATGGTTGACCATAGTTGATTTTCATATTGAGACAATCTTTGTCAAAATACGACGTTGGACCAAGGTTGACCATGGTTGTCACAATGTGACGTTGCACCATGAGACAATCTTTACCACAATGTGACCAGGGTTATTCACCATGGTTGACCATCGCTGATTTTCATATTAAGACAATCTTTATTGAAATGTGACATTCGACCATGGTTGAAAATGGTTGATGATGGTTGACCATCATTGACAATTGTTGACCATGGTTCACATACGGTTGATGTTGATATTAGGACAATATTTGTCACAATGTGACATTGGCCCATGGTTGACCATGACTAACCATGATTGACCATGGTTGATTTTCATATTGACCATGATTGATTTTAAGATTGAGACAATATTTTTCAGAATGCGACATTGGCCCATGGTTGACCACGGTTAATCATGTTTGACTGACACAATGTGACCATGGTTATTGACCATGGATGACCATGGTTGATTTTCATATTGAGACAATATTTGTCAAAATGTGACATTTGACCATGGTTAACAATGGTTTATGATGGTTGACCATCATTGACCATGGTTGACAATGGTTCACATAAGGTTGATGTTCATATTGAGACAATATTTGTCACAATGTGATGTTGGACCATAGTTGACCATGGTTAATTTTCATATTGACCATGATTGACCATGATAGACCATGGTTGAACATGGTTGATTTTAAGATTATAAACCCTATCAATAATATTATACGCTAAGAATATGAACCCTTAGATTAATAAACCCTTAGATTAATAAACTCAAGGCACTAATAAACCCAAGGGATTAATATTATAAACCCAAGTTATATAAACCCTAAGATAAATATTATAAACCCTAAAACAAACATGGTTTACCATGGTTTATTTTCATATTGAGACAATCTTTGTCACAATGCAATGTTGGACCATCATTGACCATGATCGATTTTCATATTGAGAAAATCTTTCTCAAAATGCGACATTGGACCCTAGTTGACCTTGGTTTATTTTCATATTGAGACAATCTTTATCAGAATGTGACGTTGGACCAAGGTGGACCATGGTTGTCACAATGTGGCGTTGGACCATGAGACAACCTTTGACACAATGTTACCATGGTTATTGACCATGATTGATTTTCATATTGAGACAATCTTTTTCAAAATGCAATGTTCGACCATGGTTGACAATGGTTGATGATGTTTGACCATGGTTCACATACAGTTGATGTTCATATTGAGACATCATTTGTCACACTATGACGTTGGACCATGGTTGAACATGACTAAACATGATTGACCGTGGTTGATTTTCAGATTGGCCATGATAGATCATGGTTGACCATGATTGATTTTAAGAGTGAGACAATCTTTGTCACAATGTGATGTTGGACCATGGTGGACCATGTCTAACCATGATTGACCATGATAGGCCATGGTTGATCATGATTGATTTTAAGATTGACACAATATCTGTCACAATGCGACGTTGGACCATGGTGGACTATGGTTCACCATGATTGAACATGGTTGATTTTCATAGTGATGAAATCTTTGTCACAATGTGGCGTTGGACCACGGTTGACCATGATTATAAAATAAGGGGATTTATATTAAACCATAGGATTAATATTATAAACCCTATGAATCATATTACACCTTAAGAATATGAACCCTTAGTTTAATACACCCAAGGGATTGATAACTCAAGGATCTACTAAATAATAATAATAAATTTTTTCTAGCAATAAAATAATTGATCCAGCCTTTATAAAGAAATAATAATAATTAATAATAGTAAAACTATGTGAATTAAAAGTGTCTATTTCCATGAATAGAGGTTTTAGAATATATTTAATTACATAATTTTAATTATCTTATTATTAATTTTAATGAAATATGAAATAAAAAATTAAAGAACAAAATATTTTTAAAAAAATGACTAAAACCTTAAATAATAATAGCTAAATTAAAAATATTTTAAAAATAATAATGAAAATAATTCATGAATCTTAGGAAAAATATAAGATTTCATAAATTCTAAGCCATAACAACACTAAATTGTAAATATAATAAAAATGACAATTATAAATAGAAAATTAAAAATAAGAAATAAGTTAAAATCTCCATAAGCATTTTAAGGATACTACAAATTTATTTGTTATTTAGTAATACATATATTTATTGTTGATTATTATTTGTAAAGAAAGAACAAAGAAATTATTTTAACATCCACGAGGCTAAAGATAGCCTATGGGAAATATTGCTTCTTCATCTGCTTGATGTATTCAGTCCTTTTTCTGTGAAGCTTCACAATAAATGCTCTGATCTTCTCAACAAACCCCTCACTAAATAGATTATCCCAAGAGCTAGCTGTCAGCATATCTGCATAACTTTCCCTATTGTCTTTGAAGGCCTCAGATTCTAAAATGAAATGTTTTTATGTTTCCACTTTTCTGGAAGAATAAAAAATGCATACTCTTTCCTCTCACACTTCTTTTGGCATTTTCCAATGCCATGTTTCACAACGGAGTTGATGAGAATTAGTCCTTAACTGAGCAATAAGAATTTTGGCTCTCCAAGAGATATTGGCCTTTATGTATGACTTTGGTTGATGACTATGAGTGGGATTAAACACTTCAATATAGTACTTTTTCTTTCTTCCTAGCTCCTTATCCCAAGTACGCTTGTGGAACTTTTCCATAACAAAATCTTGTATCTGTTTGTTTTTTATGGGACACGCGTTCAAGCAAATACCCCATTTACTAAACCATTTATTATTTTGCTGCATCCAAGTTTTTTTTTTTCGTTGCACAATCTGTCATTAAAGACAAACTTAGGCTCTACCCTCTTCCATTTTCTCATTTTTTTTAAATACCTTATGACTTGCACCATAGCAATTGCTTCAATCGGAGCAACCCTTATTTCACTTAACAAGATAGCATAAGGAACTCCACTTTTAATCATGAATATGTTTGTAATCAAACGCTTCTGAATTTTCTCAATTTGTTTCCACGCATGTCGAATGTACTGTTGACCCATAGTTCACAACCATAGAGAATCACCAGAATCACTAGAAGCCCAAAAATAGTTTGAGTGGTTTCGAGTCCCATAACTCTGCCTCTCCACACCTATTTTGAAAAGCATAAAATGTTGTCCAACCCCCCAAAGTTATTTTCTTTCTACAACCATCCCAGCTTAAATTTTTGTGGAAGTCGATTCTAAGGTATTTGTAATCCACAACTTCTTCCAAAATGTTGTCTTCAAAGAAGAACTTATGCTGGTTATGTTTTATTTTCTTACAGAAAACCACTACTTTCATTTTGCTGATATTGACTTGCATCCCCACACTTCTATAAAAATGCTCAAGGGATAGTAAGTGCTCTTGCAAACCAAGAGTCGATTTAGCATCCAGAATAAGGTCATATGCATACAAAAGAATCCTTATAACAAACTTGTCCAAATAGATACCATAGCGTGACCATCACCCCCTTGTGAATTTAATCACTCCTCAAGCTTATCGATGCATAAACCAAAAAGTGTAGGAGACAGTGGGCAACCTTGCTTGACCCCGATATCGCTTCTAAAACTTTCAGAAATTCCTGCTAAAGTTCTAATTTTAACTTTCACCTCTTCATATAGCCTATGCACAACTGCTCTCAAATGTTTAGGAACCCCAAGTTCCTCCATTCTGTGCCAAAGTTTATCCCTAGGAACCGAGTCAAACACTTTTCTGAAATCAACAAAGCAACAAAAGACTTCTTCCTTTTTCTCCCAAACTTTTTCAATGATGTACCTTAAAGTTATACAACGATCAACTGTGGAATATTTAGGTATAAACCTGCTTGCCCTTTAGCACACTTATCTCTTTCTTCTTCCCACTTGCTAATTTTATTTTCTAGCATGTTTCTAAATAACTTTGCAAATAAAGGGTTTTTCATGATGGTCCTATAATTGGAGGGATTATTGACATGACCACTTTTGAAAAGAGGTTTTGCCAGACTAGTTGTCCAATATGTGGGGAGCCCCTGTTGTATGATGTTATTGAAAATTTTTGTAATGTGAGGTGCAAGGATCTTTGAGCCCCACTTTAGATTTTCTGCTTGGAGTTCAGCGAAATCTTTTGCTTTTCCAACACCCAACTTCTTGATACCCATCTCTACCTTCTTGATATCAAAGGAGAAGGTCATCAAAAATTTTGATTCCAAAAATAAATTTTGATTCTTAATTATTATTTTTTTAATTATATTTAAAAAATCATTAATAATAATATTAAAAAAAAATATATTTGTATTAAATGTATATTTTAATATATTTAACTATTTTAAAAAAAATTAAAATAAAAAACTAAAATAATCAAAAAAATAATTTTAAATATATAAAGCTTAATACTTTAAAATCATATAGGATGAAGTTGTGGCTCTCAAGTTTGAAATAAAATGATGACTTCTGACCAGCAGATCCATTCACAAGCAATGATCAATCTATTACCTTTGCAGGGAGATGGTTTGTTTTGCAGGGAGATGAGCGACGTGTGTCACGGCCGCCGCTGCCAACAAAATTTCACCACCGCAAAGTTAAATAATTTGTTTTCCATCGCTTCATTTTCCCTCACGACACAGTGGTGGATGTGAGATGGAGATGAAGCATATTTTAGGTATATTCACTCGTTAAATCTCACCCATTGAATTAAATTAAAAAATAAAGTCAAGGCCGCCCCATCCACCTCGGGTCGAAATAGGAACGCTATGACGAAATATGTTGTATGACGAAATATGATGTATGAATTATTAGTGTTGAAATCAATGCCAAATCTTGATTAGTGAATAGTTGTGGGGCTATTAAATGTCTACTTATATATTTATTTTTGTCTTCGATCTCTATTTATAATTCTTAAATTTAAGTTTATATTAATTTTGTGAATAAAATGGATATGCAGCTTTAATGAGTTTGATCATGTTAACTATGTTACATTATTTATTTACATGCATCTATGAATTTGAATGGTGTTCAAATTTTAATGGTTTCAAATTTATATGGATATTTTTGAACTTGGATCGCATTCTTACATTGTGGGTTGAAGAATATTCCTTTATGAAATGTGACAGTTTACTCTCATGTTTAACAAATTGCAAAATAAAAATTACATTTTTCTTCTAAACAAGTGAACATGCCACAAAGTGGTTAGACTTTTTTCCAGAAGGAAAAAACCAACAATTTTCATTAAAATGGAATTGTTAACATAATTTGTGAAAGAAACATGATAGCAGTGCATGCATGCTCACCAAAATACCCCACAGGGAGCACCATATATAACCTAAACAAAAGGGAAGTCAATCATTACAATGCTAGTCTATAGACCCCAACATAAATCTAAAAGAAAAAAGGGTGTAAGGCATGCAAAAAAATAGTTGGAAAATTCTTTGACCAGCATGCACTTGGAGATGCTTCGACAGGCCTCATCACATGCACATGCATAAATAGTCATGAAAAATAGTCGAAAGATGCTCGGACCATATTGGGTGCACCTAGAGATGAAAAAAGGGCACCCTGGCCACACCGGAAGATACTCTAAACTACAAGAAAAACATAGCAGGTAGATACTCTAATAGGCAAGAAAGTAAACACCGAAAGATACTCTGACTAGAAATAAATTCCTAGAGATGCTTTGGAAGGTTGCCTCATTGCTTATGGAAGCTAGCATAAAGCTATTTCATGACAAGAAAACAGGGTTTCAAGGCTCCTAACCCCCAATGACGTCCCCAACAACAACAAACGCAGACACAATAGGTATCCAACAAAATGACGACGTATGGAAAATGACAACACCGTAGAGAACCCATAGAAGCAAGCACCAGAGTAACATTTGTGAAACAAAAAATACCTTGATGAAGACCAACACACACCAAAGTATGCATAAAGGTCACCACAAACTGTAGCAACACCAACAAAGGGGGACACCATGGCGAAAATGAGCAATGGGAGGTAATTGATGACATGAACCAAGGCTAAGGTGTCTATGATTCAAAATGAAATAGAAACCTCCACTCCCTCTAGACTCTACATTACTCTATTCATGAAATAGAAACCCTAGAAGCAGACCCTAAATCAGTCTTTATGATACAAAAAGACCCCAACTAACAATAGCACGTACCAAAATCTGCAGAAAGGCCACCACAAACTATAACCACACCAGCAATGAGGAACACCGCGATGGAAATGAGCCGCGGGAGGCAACAGACGACACGAACCGGGGTCGAGGCAGCTAGGGTTCCAGCTGCCTCGTCGAGTAAGGTCAAAGCCAAAGTCATTACACTTTCTTAAATATAAAATTGAGAAAATAAATAAGTGTTTTTTTTGTAAGCTTAGTAGTACCTTTCATTCATTCATCTATAAACAGGCAGGTTACAAATATACGAGTTATTTGGTGGCCTCAACCCACCCAGTGGGAAACCAAATTTGTTGGCCACCAAATCACATTATAAGCCATCCAAAACATATATAGTTTGAGTCTTTTTAGCCAAGCCTTATAACGTTGATAGTTCAGAATCCAACTAGTAAACATCATACTAAAAAAAAAATGTTACCTGATATAAACATCCAAAATTAACATTCATAACTCTGACCCACTAATCATTTGATGATTGCACCCAAGTACGATCTTTAGTGCTTGATCCTAGTAATTCAAATTGTGGCAGACATGGATATGTCGCTCGATGTGGCCCAAATGAGCAATCTAATTCTTCAACTATCATTTGATAAGTTGGAGCTCATTTTGAATGTCTGTATGCCCGGCTCGGCCTCACTATGCATTATTGTGATGTTGGTCGCAACCATTACTTTGGCCACTATGAACTTCATTAACCAGTAAAGATGAATGGATTGTCTGAACAGGGTGAGACGACCATGCATGTACCCAAGGTCCATGATTAGTTCCCCCCAGCCTTCAGCAGACAATTCAAGCTCAGCTTGCAAATTCAACTCTACCTCCAAGTTCGCAATCAATTATTTCACCTGCGTCGGGGTCCCTTCACAGTAAGCCTGGAGAGTGGCCTGAGGATTCTTAGTGTTTGTTTTTCAACCCATATGTCACGCAATCCCCTGCCACACAGTCCCCTGGCACGTTGTTCCTTGCTGGAAGTCCTCCTCCACATCGTCCCTTGCTGCGTAGTCTCCCATCGCTCAATCCTCTGTCGCCCAGTCCTCTGCTGCTCAGTCTAATTGGAAGATGGATCTTCATCTTTTCATTTATCTTCCTAGTGTCTTCTGCCTCTTCCGCCTTCACCCGGGGCTCCACCACAAGGCTGAGACTTCACCATATCTGCCAAGGCTAGGCCCCCTTTCTTCACTCTTCTCCCACTTTCCCAAACTCATGACCCAACCCACTCTATAGAGGCCAAAACTGAAGACAACATAAATGGACGTATAATAATTTGTATAGAGAACCACCCAAAAAAAAAGAATTAACTTAATGAATGGCCAGAAAAACAAATGCAACACCGGACAACATTGTGTCCCTTCAAAATTCCACCACCCGAGAGAGTAAACATATATAATTAATAACCCTCTAGAGATAGGAGGTATCACCAGAATAAGAATGGTGTCCCCCATGCCCCCTAAGCTCTGAGTCCTTAGACTTGGCCTTGATCATTTTCAAAAACCCTTGCTCTCGAGAGGGCTTGTCCCGACAATTCAAGCTTAAATCGGGAAACCCAATTATCAACATGCAGAGAAAACATCATGATAAAAATTTCGAAACTAGTAAACATGCCCATGCGATAAAGAATATTTCCAAAGAATATGGAAATCGACATTACATAATCAAGAAGGCCTATATTGCCAATCATAGAAACTGCTAATTTAAGCAGTGTTTCATTTCCCCTTCGGGCGCGAAGTTTATCCCAAGAGCTTCTCCCCACCCAAGATACAAAAATAGCATTGTAACATAACAGACTTTATACGCCAAACTTGAGCAGAGATAAGCAGCAGTTGGGTATTCCTCTCATGTTCCCAGCATCGCGAACCTGTAACCAACAAACTTAGGCTCCTTAAGAAGTTGAGGACCCAAGTTTATATGCTGGATATATGGTCTTATCTCCACCTTCGCTCCCACTACCTATAGGTGCCAATGATTACCAACCTTCATGTCGTAGATCTGCCAAGATCTGCGACACTGCATATTATCACACTGAATACGCATGTGAGAGTGTGGGGGATACCACCCACCATCCCAAAACAATAAAATATTTGTCATATCAATCAAGCCCAAGGAAGCCTCTAGTTGTCTCGCATCCCGATCAAGGGGAGAAAATAAATAAGTTTTAAAATGAATAGAGAAACACATAAAGTAAATTAGAAAAAAAATAAAATTATATATATATATATATCATATAATTTCTCAATCAATAAAGGAATATCTACATAAAAACATTGAAATAAATTATATAAAATTAATTACTTTAAAATCAAAACACTATATGTAAATGATATTTATCGCTCTCTTTTTGAATATATATAAGAAACAAAAATCAACAATAATAAATGAAAGTTACTACATAACAATTTTAAAAATCCTTAAACACACATACACACACACACACACACACATAAGCTAATACGAAGGATTTCTATTAATATACAAAAGGATTGCAAATACATCTGATAGACTGTGAGGTCATGAGTAAAACATAGGCAAAGTTTGCCACCTCAGAGCTTTCAAGGCCATTAACCCAATGGAGAAATGACAACACCATTGTACCAGTATAGATAGAAACCACATAAGCCATTTTATGACTTTTGAAAACATAAACTCCATACAAACATATCAATCATAAACGAAGTTTAGAGCATTAATGTCCAACAACCAACAAAAATAGTAGAGGCTTTCGAGATATAGCTTTTTGCGCATAAGCCAAGGAACAAAACCAGGCAAGCCATAAGTGTTTGTATTTGAATGAAAGGAACATGCAGTAAAATGAGAGCCCAACAAACATTTGGATGCTCTATACGCCACACCATAACAATTCAAGAAAGACTAAAAGTGTGCAACAAACCATGCTAGAACAACAAATTGAAACCGTGAAATTATTACCGAAAGAGGATGTCTCTTAGTAGCTACTAGAAACTATGATGAGAAAAAAACCATAAACAGCAGCATCCATATAACTTGTCAAAGAAAAATATTAATCCGATAACCTTTGACAAAGCTAGTCAGAAGAAATGATTGTGAGAGTATGTGGATTATCAACTGAAGAAATCATGGAACCACCGAGGGGATTAGATGAGCCTCCCGAGGAAGATTCAGAGATCTGTTGAAGCCCCGAAAATCGGGTCGACAACAAGGGGGATACCCACCCAGTCCGGACCTTGGTTGGCAGCTCCTTATCCGTTTGATATAGCGGGTCCGACTGGGGATAACGGGACCAGTTTCCCAATCTGGGGGTGTGTGTGTGTGTAGAGTTGAATAATGTTGATCTAAGAGTACTTTAAAGCTAATCTAATTTAGATTCTTTAAACTAACTCTATGCTATTGTAATCTAGTGAGAAACAACACATCAAATCTATGCTAACCCGGGATGTATATCTTCTATTATGCGATCTAAAGAGATTTCAAACAATAACTGGTAATAAAGATCATTCAGCTATCACAAGAATAGAAATCATTTGAGATAAACCACTTTGCATAAGAAGTTAGGCAAAACAGTTGTGAACAGCATATCGCATAATAAGCCATTCATATGTCAGACATAAACAATATGACTCCACCGTACAGAAGTTCCAAATGGTAACCCATACATTCATGTAATAACATATAAACAACTAAAACTATAAATCACTTAAAGAATATAAGCAGAAATTGCCAAGAGATAAAAGTACCATTTATGACTAATTCTACCCATAAGCTTCAAGTAAAAACGATCTATCTCTACTTGCTCTAACATCCACCAAGAGTACAAAAGTGCACATCAGTAGTAGATATCAAATGCAAATAAAAATAAATCTCGATCCGTCCATTCATCAAAACCTCCTCTGAGGGTGCAGAAGTGCATGTTGCGAGGATAAGTTTTTGACAAATCTCTGGAACCTTCTCTAAATGCATGAGAAGGGTTAAAATACTACTTCCTAATTCTAATAATAGTGTTTTTACAAAATTTTAGGATATGGTTCTCAAATTACCATCCTCTTTCTAATCTAAATAAAAAGAAACAACAAACTTCTAAAAATAAGCTACTTTTGAATTTGGTCCTTAAAACTACAAGTGTTTATCATAGACTCGAGAAGAGTCGGTTGGCTGACTTTTGGGCTGAGCTGGGCTGTGAAAACAGAATCTATGAGAGCTGCCACTACTTTCTCGGCTGAGTTTATGATGCATTTCACAGTGATCCATTAATTGTGTGGCTTGACTAAGTATGCCCAGTAACACTCCCAATTCAACCTGTTCAATGCCTGGATCGCTTTTCCCTTTTCCTGCGCCTTCTGCTTCCATTCTGCCTCCAGTCGTGACTTATTTGGTAGGTACCCCGGGGTGGTCTCTGCGATTAAGTTGGCTCTGTGTAAATTCTCATTTATACAGTCGATAAGAACGCCTGCTTGTGTTGCCGCTGTCTCCGCTACCTGTTCTGCCTGCCTAATTTGATCGTCCCATTTGTTAAAGAGAAATTATTTATGACTCTCGTTTATTCTGGGTGCATTTGCTCTCTTCCCTTCCTCTCCATCCTGCCAAGCTAAGTATTCCGTCACTCATCTGTCAATCTGGTCATAATCACTTCATCGCCACTTGATTGGTGAGTTTATCGCTCAGCTCGCAATAGTGACTCCACTGTGATATCTTACGTCCCAACTCTTCCTGTTGCTGCAGAAGTTGCTCATTTAAGCCAGCAGATTCTGAAACAAATTCGGCAAGCTCAGGCTCGTCCTTATGTATTTCTTGTAAAGCTTGCAACTTCTTTCCTTTTTCGTCTATGCTTCTTTGATAGCTTATCTGCATCTGCTGAAAGTCTTCTTGTAACTTCTCGAGTTGTTTGGACGCTTCAATACTAGCATTGGCTTGTTGTATTTGTTGTTGTAGCAGATGTATTTGGTTTTCTTGTTCCCTCAACAGTTGTTTAACTTCCAACGCCTTGTCGATAGTCGCAGAATCGTATGCTCCTGCGATCTTAGATAACTTCGTGAGATTTTCTGTTGTTGTTAGGGTCTTTCCATAAGACGTCTAAATGTTCAGCATCCTGTGACAGTGTATTCTATAGCTTTCTCTTCTTTCTTTGTCTCCTCACAACTACTTTATGTTGGGGACTATAGAATAGATCCAGTGGGGGAATTTTCTCTACACTAAGTAGAAGCTCAGAAGGTGGAGTGATATGACTGTACTCCATTTCTGTGACACTGCTGACTATGGTCGAAACCATTTCTTGCGTTACCTGTGCATTGTCCACAGGTGTTCTTGGGGTTTGCCCTTCAAGGCTGATTAGCTCGTTGAAGTTTTCCCATTCTTTGTCTAGCTCTGTTGTGACGAGTGGCGCATTAATGACAGGAGGAGGGACATCTCTTGGTGGGGAGGCGATAACTTGTTGTTGCGAAATTGCACTTGACTGAGCTGTATCTTTAGTTGTTTCTTTGCTTTTTCCTTGGTCGCTTCCAGAATTTTTAGAACGTTAAGGTGTTCCTTGGGCAGCGTCAGATTTGGATTTGGAAGTACTAGAGTTTCCACTGAGGCTGACGTTGGGAGTCAGTTCTCTAGCAGGCAGTCGCAGCTTTTCTAGAGGAACACTGGCTAGCCTTCTTTCTCTGTATAACATGAATCTTTGGAGGTCATCTGGGGACAACCTCAACCGAGCTTCTCACAAAACTTCCTGGAGTGAGCTTTTACCTTGAAACAAATCATCAAACAAATCTTTCTTTTCGACGAATACTTTTATTCTGACACTTGTAGTGAAATCATGGGCAACATTATTTAGGTCAAAAGGCCGAGCGGGGAATTTAAATAGTTGTAGAGACGTCACATTCTCCACTTTGGTGAAAGTGTGTCCTACATCGAACAATGAGAAGGCCCCACAAGCTACAGGAAACTGAGGCCATATGGCCTTCTTCTTGTCTTTTAGTTCTTTGGTCAGGCCGCCTTCTGAGCAGGTCTGATAGGCAATTTTCCGAGCCAAAAGTTTGTCGGGGACATATAGAGGTAGGACATGTGGAGGCACAGTGCTCCCAAACACTCTAATATAATTAAACCATTCTTCCCCGAACCATCTTGCGATGGGGATGATGTCTATTTGCGCTTCGGGTGAGCACCTCGGGGGTTCTTCACCATACATCATCCTATATAGGGGTAAGATAAGCCCGTGGAAAATCTGATAGAAGTGAGGGGCGAACTGGGAATCCCATAATACTTTATGATAAACATGAATAGGTGACGGGTCCTGGGTAGTCCATTTCCAACCCATAGTG
>APFE031079125.1:24284-50801 GCA_000404065.3 Pinus taeda | reverse complement strand
CAATGGTGAATCCACAATTGCAGAAATCATTAAGACAGCTCAATGCTTTCCTAGATTCATTGAGGAAGATGTGAACGAAGATTTAACAGCCCCGGTTTCTAAGGATGAGGTTGAAGCTGCTATGAAATCTATGGGAAAGGATAAAAGTCCCGGTCCAGATGGCTGGACTGTTGAACTCTTCCTACACTTTTTTGATTTAATTGGGTCAGAATTGGCTGATGTAGTGGAAGAGTCAAGGTTGAGAGGAGAAATCTATAAACCTTTTAATGCAACTTTCATTGCTCTTATCCCAAAGAAAGATGCCCCGGAGTCTTTTGAAGATTTTAGACCTATCTCTCTTTGCAATTGCATCTATAAAATCATTGTAAAGGTGATAGCTACCAGACTCGTCCCCGTTTTGTCCAGGAACATCTCTATGGAGCAATTCGGGTTTCTAGAAGGCAGACAGATTCATGAGGCTATTGGGGTGGCTCAAGAGGTCATCCACAGTGTTAAGCAAAAGAAGAAAAAATGGGTGATACTAAAAATTGACTTGTCAAAGGCTTATGACCGTATCAATTGGCTGTACCTCAGGCTCCTGCTCACTCATTTGGGCTTTAATTTCTCCTTTATAAAATGGATCATGGGATGTATTTCAAATGTCAGCTTTGCGGTCTTGATCAATGGGGCAGCCACTCCTTTCTTTAAGAGTCAAAGGGGACTCCGGCAAGGTTGCCCCCTCTCCCCTCTCCTTTTCTTGCTGGTGGCAGAAGGGTTGAGCAGGCTGATCCACAACGCCAGAAGATCAAACAAGATAAAAGGTATAGAGGTTGCCATAAATCTCTATATTTCTCACCTGCTTTTTGTCGACGATATTTTAATTTTTTCAAATGGCTCTCATAATGAACTAAAGGAGCTTAGAGAAATTTTTGATCTCTTTATGAAAGCTACTGGTATGTTGATAAATTCTGGGAAATCTCAAGTATGTGTGGCAGGTTTTAATAGGAGGGAAAGCTCTGCATTGTCTAACCTCTTCCCGTTCCATACTCAATCTTTGGACATTTCCTTTAAATACTTGGGTTTCTGGTTAAAACCGGATGCTTATAAAAAAAAGGACTGGGATTGGCTGATTGCTAAGATAGAGGCAAGAATCTCCCACTGGAGTTTCAGATGGCTCTCAAGAGCAGGCCGCCTGACATTGTTAAAATCTGTTTTGCTTGCTATTCCGGTGTATTGGGCTGCCCTGTCCTGGATCCCCAAGGGTGTTTTGGAAAAAATTCGAAGACTATGTTGCAGATTTCTTTGGGTTGGTTCAAGCGAAAATTATGTTCTTCCATGGGTAGCATGGGAAAAGATTGCCAGACCAAAAGTGTGGGGTGGTTGGGATAATAAACGGCTCCCGGACTTTAGTCTCTCTTTGGCCGCCAAGTCTGGTTGGAGACTATTATCGGTGGAAAACCTATGGACAAGGGTGATAAAACGAAAATATATCGACCCGTTGCCCTTGGACGCATGGATCAGAAGTCAGGACAAGAAGACGAAACATTCCTCAATTATTTGGAAGGCCACGGTGGAGGCTTTCATTGTGATCGAAAAAGGTATTGCTTGGAAAGTTGGAGATGGTAAAAATGTTCGTATTGGTAGAGACCCCTGGGTGGGTTGTAACCATTCATATGCTCTTTCTCCTGGCATTTTAAGGCATTTAGACCAAAAAGGTATCTACACTTTAAATCAGGTGGAAAAAGTGGGCTTCTCTACCCTTTGGGGTCAGGCTTGGAAGAGTGCTGTAGAACTGGGCCTGGATTTCAGATGGCACCATGAATGGTCCTCATTCATTGAAGAACTCCACAGATCAAATGTTAGGATCAATTCAGAACCTGATGTACTGCTGTGGGCGCATAGCAAATCAGGCAATTATTCTCCAAAAGAAGGTTACGCTTTTCTCATGGACCAGAAAGGTTGGCAAGAACCAGAGTGGTGGTCTAGTAAATTGTGGAAGCTCAAATGCCCTCTGAAATCAAGGGTGTTCCTTTGGTGTCTCCTAAAAAGAAAAGTTCCCACATGGGATCTCCTTCAAAAAAGATTTTTCATAAGGCCTGGCAGATGTCCTCTATGTAAGGCGGCTGAAGAATCTATATTTCATCTCTTCATTTCTTGCCCTATCTCGATTAATATCTGGGGGGAACTTACTAAAATGCTCAATATCAGTGCCCAATGGGATCCTGTTTCGTTGGATGAGATCTGGAGGAAGTGGTGGTCCAGTCACCCTGAGAGCAATCTGAGGAACCTTCTCCCGATCTTCTTTTGGGGTGTGTGGTTGACCAGGAACAAATGCATTTTCCATGATTTGCCTTTCTCTCCGATTGTTGTGGCTTCAATTTGTGCTGCTATCTACTCCTCTCTCCCTCCCCCCGAGCCAAATATTGCCCCTTCCCATGAAGCTCCTCTAATCATTAACGAAAACATCCCTTGGGGCTTTTTTGATGGGGCATCACAACAGAACAGGGCTGGAGCTGGCATTTGTATACATTTAAACAGAGAACACTCCCTTAAAGCAGCTATTGGCCTGGGTATGGGATCAAACAACTTTGCAGAACTGACGGCTCTCCGGTTTCTCATGTGTTGGTCATTGCAAAAGAACATTTTTCATATACAAATCTATGGAGACTCCTTGAATGTTATAAATTGGGTGAATGGGAAATCCTAATGTCACAATCAGATCTTGAAGGTTGTTTTAGATGAAATCATGACACTAAAATCTCACTTTAACAGCATCTCTATCTGTCATATTTACAGGGAAAAAAATACAATTGCAGATCATCTTTCTAAAACAGGCTTACAACAAGTTCTGGGCAGCTGGTCCATAGAGGAATCGAGACAGGGACAGTCTTCTCACTCTCAGCTCCCTCCTTTTGCTCCTCCAGTATGATGTTTTCTATCCATTCAGTGTTTGCACTTGGGTCTATTGGCATCCGATTCAAGTTTATTTTACAGGTTTTTGTTTAAAGGCAACTTGACCGCATCTTTCTCGGCAACATCATGATCGATGTTTGGGTTGCCTCTATATATTTATATTCTCAGGATCTGTTTGAACAGGTTATGTATGCGTCTTTAGAGGCTGTTTTCCTTCCTGGAAGGAGGCCTCACTACATTTGTATATCGTACATGGTTTTTTTCAGTGGAAGGGTTATATCTTCCCACGCATTACTGTATTTTTGTTTTGCTTTGCGGCTCGATGGTTACCTGAGCCCAAATACTGTTAAGTTGTTGAATAGTATCTGAATCCTGTGTAATGACTTCCCTCGTTTTCCTGGGAAGTCTTATCAGTTTACTTGTTGCCCCTAGCTGGGATGGAGAAAATTGCTGAACTGTAAAACTTTTTCTACATCATGAATAAAAAGTTTTGATCTTTTCTTTCGGAAAAAAAGGGGAGGATCATGGCCACATCAACGGTCCCCGTGAAAGGTTCCACCATGTAATGGAAGCATATGGATAAGGTTGTGGAAGAATACAGGGATAACTTATCCTCACCCACATGGGTACCCTTGCACTATCAGGTCAATCATTCGATCGATCTGACTCCCAAAGCACCTCTACCCAAAGGGCCAATATATCGTTAACCCATTATGGAAATGAAGAGATCAAGAAGTAGATCCATTATTTTCTACAAAAAGGGCGCATCCAACCAAGTTAATCACCTTGTGGGAGCTTGATTGTACTTGTACAAAAGAAGGAAGAGACCTGGAGGCTTTGCATTGATTATTAGGCACTAAAAAAAATCATTGTTAGGAACAGGTATTCAATCCCATGGATTTATGACCTTCTGGACCATCTCAAGGGGTATAAGTATTCACCAAGATCGATTTGAAGTTTGGTTATCACTAGGTTCCAATAGAGTCCGCAGATGTATATAAGACCCCTGTCAAATCCAAGGAAGGCCTTTTTGAATGGTGGTCATGCCTTTCGGGTTGAAAAATTCCCCTGCTACTTTTATGAGGTTGATAAATGACATTTTGCAGCCCTTCACCAACTCGTTCGTGGTTGTTTATCTGGACAACATCCTCATCTTCAACAAGAGTTGGGAAGAGCACTTGCAACACATTCGATAGGTCCTTCAAACCCTTTGGAAGCACAAATTGTGTGCCAACATGGAGAAATTCACCTTTGGCATGAGCCAGGTCCAACATTTGGGTTACATCATAGATCAACAAGGCGTTCATGTGGATCCGGATAAGATCCACTTCATTCAGGATTGACCATCCCTAAACACTGTAATATAGCTTCGAAGTGTTTTGGGACTTGCCAATATTAATTAGTTCTCCAAAGAATACAATAAAATAACCCCCTCGACAACTTCTCTACTAGAAATAGCGATAAGTTGTTGAGATCCAGATACTTCTCCTAGAAGAATTAATAAAATATCCAAGGAAAACAAATTCAAAATTTTTTGTAGAATTGAGACTTCTGTGATTTGTCATAGTTATAAGAAGAGCTTCAGCGTAAATCACATAAGAAAGACCTTTGTCGACGCTTTTCGAACCAACTAGTGTGGTTCATCGTCAGGACGAGTTGAAAAATTTTCTTATGTAACGAAATCCATTTTACAAGCCAAAAATGTTAAAACAATATAGTTACCCACTTGAGTTTGAAGAAGGAACCAAAACTCCAACCAAACAACTGATCTAACTCAAGGCAGATTCGTGTGATACCCCTTATACATGCAACAGATTAATCAATCATTATGTAGACTCATCCAGTGAACATAATAAAAATATAGCTCCATTAGATTAAAGTGTCACATGTCCTCCTTAAATCCCTATTGAAAAGTGTGCAATAAGACATGCTAAATTTAGCATGTCTAAAAATAGCAGTTTGGCCAGTGAGGTCATTGGCCACATTGGGTGAGAGGTGAAACTGCTAAAAATAGAAAGTTCTAAAAATAGCATTTCTGGGTCCCTTCCTATTTATAGCAGTCCCTAGTCTATCTATAGGAAGTAAAATTAATTTTGGTCTTAACAACAGTTTAAAATATTAATTAATTAATCTCCATGTGTTAATTAATTATGAAAAATTAAACTTGAAGTCTTTGTGAGATCATGCAATTATTTTCTCCCTTTATTTAGGAATTTATCTCTTGATTAAAGGAGATAAGGTTCAGTTCTATAATGAGAGAATCGGTTGACTTAATTCTAACTAGTCAAGGCTAGTTAGATTATTTTAACAAGTTGTTAAAATAATAAAATATAGTTTGTTATTACTTGCATGCATGCGACAACTAATATTTTAGATATCTGAGGATTCACTCATGGATAATTGTTGCATGTCAGTTCTATCAGAGACCCAGTTGAGATCAGATGTGGGACAGTGTACTATCAGATGCTTAAATATTTCTAGTAAGTAGTTTTTGCATGGTTGAGGAACTAGTGTTCTCAAGGAATACGTAGTTGGACCATTGGTTGTTTTTGGTATGTTGGAATTAATAGCATATGCTTTTGTTATTATTTCCTAAACAAACTATGTAAGGACCATAGGGAAAGCCTATATAAACAGGGTTTGGGTGGTTCATGAGACATATCTTCATATATTTTCATAGTTCATTGAGAAGTGAATAGCTTGAGAGCTAATTCTTTTTGTAATAATTGTGAAGAGGATTTCCACTTGATTGATAATACATGGTTGGGGTTTTATGCTGGTGCTTTCCCCTGGATATATCTTGTGTTATGTCTGATTATTTCTCTTGATCAGTTATGCATGTTTCTACTTGATGTTGCTCATGAATTCAATTTTGCTTCCGCTTAATGTTTTGTAGAAGTAGAACAAGTATTATGCTTTAGGACATTGCATATATCGGTTTGTTCTACAGGTGAAATTTCTACATGGTATCAGAGCTAGCTGATTTGTAGGAAAATTCTACAAAATTCTACATGGTATCAGAGCTATCTAATTTGTAAAAAAATTCTACATGGTATCAGAGCTAGTTGATTTGTAGAAAAAGTTCTACATGGTATCAGAGCTAGCTAATTTGTAGAAAAATTCTACAAAATTCTACATGGTATCGGAGCACAGGTGATCAAGAAAGGACAATATACTAGTAGAAGAAATTCAAAGTTTATTATTCGGGATATAGATCTCAAGTTCTTATCACATCTATTTCATCGATGGCGTTCTATGGTTTGAGGCTTGAGTATGCCCTTGATGGCAACTCAAACTATATAGCTTGGAAGGATTGCATGGAGGCAGTTTTGGAAGATAATGGCCTTCAGGATTTCATTGATCAAGAAATTCCTAAGCCTGCTGACAAGACTGAGCAAGTGGAATGGAGGAAGTGTGTGGCTAGGGCTAGGAGAATTCTCTTAGAGGGAGTGCGAGATCACATTGTCTCGAGCCTCCATGGGAAGGAGACTCCCCATGCAATGTGGAAAACATTGAAATATTTATATTAGAATAGTTGTGATCAGAGGAAGTTGGCACTGAAGGACAAACTTCAAAAGATCAAGTGTGAAAGGGATGAGACGATCTCTATGTATCTAACTAAGCTCATCACATGCAGGGATGAGCTTGCAAGTGTAGGGGTCGTGACATCAGATGAGAATATGGTGAGTCTAGCACTCCTTGGCCTTCCTAAGAGCTGGCATAGCTACCAAGACTCGATGAATGGAAGGGAGAAACTACCATATTTGGAATGACTATGGTCGGATTTGATGCAGGAGGAGATTAGACGTAGCACCAAAGACAGAGGCTATGATGTAGTATTCAGTAAGGGAAAGGTTTTCCTTAGACACATCATCACTAGACAAGTGAAGCAGATTGGTTCACGAGTCAACAACCTGTATACTCTTGAGGTTCAAGATGCATGCAAAGCCTTGAGCAGCAAGGCAACTGATGGAGACTTGGTGGTTGAGATGGAGGGTATATTACCTCAAAACATGCAGAGCCAGAAGAAGTCTCAGATGATTGTGGAGGAGCCACGATTGGTGCAACAGCTTTAGGAGGTTGTGGAGCAACCACAACAGGGGAAGCTGAGTGGAGATCGAGTAGGGACATCTACTCACGCAGAGACCTCCAGTAGGGGTAAACTTCAAGCCAGGTGGACTGAGGGATCACATGCAGCCATACCTCCAGGTAGGAGGTGGGGCGATATAGAGTGATCGCCCCAAGGAGGAGGGGCAGGATCCTTGAGGTACCCAACCTCTTGGATGAGACCTTGCTACAGGAGCCCCAATGTGGAGTAGCAAGAACTAACTGATTGGGTAGAGACAGATGCGGATGGAGCGGAAGAGAGAGTGACAGTGCAGGCAATCCTAGGACAACGCATAGCTAGCAGGCTGCAGCAATGTGAGAAGCACAAGTGTTCTACACAGTGCTAGGTGGCAGAGAGAGGTGTGCAATGGTGCGAGGTGCATGGAGATGTTGTAGTAGCGCATATGTCAGAGAGGGAGCACTTGTTAGCAGCAGGTAGAGCTTCAGCATCAGAGTATGTTCCTAGCCCAACAGGGTGGTCAGTTGGGAGTGTTTTTGTTCCAAGCGTTATTGGAGCAAGTGGACCGGGTAGATGTGTTGCATGCAGAACATTCCAGAGTTACAAGATCAGGTTCGAGAGAAAGTCTTTCTTGTTGAGAGAGAGTATTGAAAAGTGTGCAATAAGAAATGCTAAATTTAACATGTCTAAAAATAGCAGTTTGGTTAGTGAGGTCATTGGCCACATTGAGTGAAAGGTGAAACTGCTAAAAATAGAAAGTTCTAAAAATAGCATTTCTGGGTCCCTTCCTATTTATAGCAGTCCCTAGTCTATCTATAGGAAGTAAAATTAATTTTGGTCTTAACAACAGTTTAAAATATTAATTAATTAATCTCCATGTGTTAATTAATTATGAAAAATTAAACTTGAAGTCTTTGTGAGATCATGCAATTATTTTCTCCCTTGATTTAGGAATGTATCCCTTGATTAAAGGAGATAAGGTTCAGTTCTATAATGAGAGAATCAGTTGACTTAGTTCTAACTAGTTAAGTTCAGTTAGATTATTTTAACAAGTTGTTAAAATAATAAAATATAGTGTGTTAATGCTTGCATGCATGTGACAACTATTATTTTAGATAACTGAGGATTCACTCATGGATAACTGTTGCATGTCAGTTCTGTCATAGACCCAGTTGAGATCAGATGTGGGACAGTGTACTATCAGATGCTTAACTATTTCTAGTAAGTAGCTTTTGCATGGTTGAGGAACTAGTGTTCTCAAGGAATAAGTAGTTGGACCATTGGTTGTTTTTGGTATGTTGGAATTAATAGCATATGCTTTTGCTACTATTTCCTAAGCAAACTACGTAAGGACCATAGGGAAAGCCTATATGAACAGTGCTTGGGTGGTTCATGAGACTTATCTTCATATATCTTCATAGTTCATTTAGAAGTGAATAGCTTGAGAGCTAATTCTTTTTGTAATAATTGTGAAGAGGATTTCCACTTGATTGATAATACATGGTTGGGGTTTTATGCTGGTGCTTTCCCTTGGATATATCTTGTGTTATGTGTGATTATTTCTCTTGATCAGTTATTCATGTTTCTACTTGATTTTGCTCATGAATTCGATTATGCTTCCGCTTAATGTTTTGTAGAAGTAGAACAAGTATTATGCTTTAGGACATTGCATATATCGGTTTGTTCTACAGGTGAAATTTCTACATGGTATCAGAGCTAGCTGATTTGTAGAAAAATTCTACAAAATTCTACAATCTCATGGGCTAAGTAATGGAAAGGTTAACCCACAACATATCAACCCACAGTTCAAAGACACAACTCCATTCATTTGAACAACTATCACATGATGGATCCATGTGACAAGAAATAAAAACAACTCCATAGTATACTATATGCATCCACCACTATAACAATGTGTGAACATTTGTACCCATGACATCACAATGGTAGCTCCATAATATTAAAAGGTGGATAGCCCATGTGATAAATAATGTATCCTTCATAACTTATAAGCTAGGCATGTATACCCACAACTCCATGAATTAGTTATGTACAACCCCAATGAATATGATATTGTTTCTATGTAAAAAAATGTGTTGTGGATAAAGAGTGGGGCCAACCATATGTATGGGCAGCTCAAATCAAGGGTAGGACTATACCATATAATGTGCAAGATATAGAACAAGTTGTAAAGTATGTTCCCACCATGGTATAAAAAGGGATTGCCTTCACCAAAATAATAATATGTTATTTCCACATGTGAAAAAATAGTCCCAATAATAAATCAAGAGAACAAAGCGGAATGTGCCAAACACTTTCCTCAAATGTGATCCCATCCTTTCCAACATGTGATGACCATAGGAAATATATCAATAAGTTCGAGGGAACATCAACAAACAAACGGATCAAATATCACCCCACCTAGGTCTCACCAAGTGCCAAGTGATTATTAACAACATAAGATAAGGAGAACATGTGAAGTGTACCCTCCTAAATAATCAACCAATGATTTATCATAACCACCATAGCCAACCCCTTAGGGAATTAAAACCATCATACACAAGCGTAGGTGTAGTGATCTCTAAACATAATAAGCAACATGCCAATAACAACATCATGATGTTAAGAACAATCACATGAAGCAAATTTTAAGCACCATAACCAAATATCCAATAGCATATTTATCCATCAACCATAGATATGCCACCCTCAATAGAGAACTAATGGATGAGCCATTACCACTGATCCCAAAGGGATCAAATAATCGCATCCAATCCAAAATACTGAAGAACCTAATGGAATCACCATCTCCAAGTAATCACTTCTCATAAAGCTATCATCCTGAAAATCTTTGTAATGTTTAATAAAAACCACACATACAATCCTCATGCAGTATGAGGGGTAACTATGACAAAAGTGGAAATAATATAGCATATTGATGATTGAGGACTAGAAGCTTAGTGCTTGTGGTTATGGATTTCGATGTTAATTCCCTAATAGTAATAATTGGTAGTAGTTCTCTAGGACTTTGTTATAGATACAAAGGACTATATTAATGTCAACAAAGCAATCTAGATCTCTAATGTAGCATTGTAATACAATTCATTTCTCTAACATGATGATATAAAACATGATGGTAGAGTCAAGGATGTTGTTATATTCCTCAATAACAGCCTAATGAAGGTCAAAATCAATAGATACCATAAGCAAGATCTTCAAGCTGGTCGGGGAGTTCATCAGGATAAGAATCTAGGTGAAATTTTCAATGCTTTAGATTTCGCTGAAACATTCACTTGATGGCTAAAATTGTCAAGCATCACTATTGAAAAATTTCAATTTAGTACATGATAACTTAAAATAACATAAAGAATGATTCTTTAGAAAAAAAAAATAATAAATAAATAAATAAATAAATAAATCCAAATGTCAGAAGCTATTTTATTTTCCAGATGGGAAATATCATTATATCCAATATCTCAACAATTAAATGAATTCTCTCCAAATAAGCTAGTTCATTATCAGTTATGTCCACACACATGGAGAAAACAAGGCCTACATATTGCTTGTAAATCACCTTGTGAGTTCGAAACTGCAAGCAGAATCAAGGTAAACACAATTTCATGTGAGTAAAATTTAGATATAATACAAATGAAAGGAAAAGAAAGTTAAAACCCCGAGAAATATTTGCAATCTAGTAATTTCAAATTCTTGGATTTGTACTGAACTCAAAGAATAATAGAAATATAAAGTATTAGGAGAGTAAATGGATCATCACATTAGTATGGCATGCTTCTAAATTTCTATATCATCTGAATTGAACTTTACAAGGGCTAAAGCATTCAATTTGATACCCTGTTATGTTAAGTTTGTAGGGGATGTGGTTCCATATGCAGGTAAGGATGTAAAACCATAATCACAATGCACTTGTCCATTCACGCTTCATTGCATAGAGAAGTACACTTTACACCCCATGTGGAGGAGATGTGTCATGTGTATTGATTAAAATGGAACAAATTTGGCATTTGACTTCTAATGTCAACATTGGATCAAAATTAAATTTTAACATACAATCTCTAAATCAAACAATAACAACCCTATATATATATTCTAACCCCACCACTTGAGCATTCAAAATATTTGCACCCGGGTATTTTTTTATCATTTTCAATGCTTAACAGATCTAGGGTTGAGATGGATCTATGCTAAGTGGTAAGAAATACAAAGGGGTAAAATATAAAAACTAGAAAGGAAGGGAATTAATATGGGGTCGTTCAAAGTTATTTTGATAGCACACAAATATTTTTCCACTATTCCAGGGGACCTGAACCATAAATTGTAGTCTTATGGCCCATCCATATCATCAATATGGATAATTAACAGATCTAGGTTAAGATGGATCTATGCTAAGTGGTAAGTAATACAAAGAGGTAAAATATAAAAACTAAAAATGAAGGGTATTAAGATGGGGTTGTTCAAAATTATTATGATATCACACAAATAGTTCTCCACAATTCCATGGGACCTGAACCATAAATTGTAGGCCTATGGCACATCCATCTCATCGACATGGATACTCCTGCAGAAAACACAGATACTTCTACAGAAAACAGATCAATGCCTCTTAAATTTGAATTCATTGATAATTTGAACTTTAAATTGAGTACAATCTACAATTTTAACTTCTTTGTTATTATTCATCAACAAGAAGTAAGAAAATGACACTATTATATGTGCTTGAATGAGCAAATGTAAATAGTTGTTATAAAATGGTCGAACTAAGTGATTTTCATATTTACAACATCTAGCACTTCTAAATCTATTTGTGATCTGAGTTTATAAAACTCTTGATCTTCATGACATTGGTCACTTAGCATATAATAAACAAAATCCTAAAGCTAGGTATAATGGTACTATTGATGTCTATCAAGTCACAATAAGAAGGCAATCTGGACACTTTGAGCCTAGACAGATAGATACTGAAATGAGATCCATCTTTTCCATGATATTTCTCAATTTATCATGCATTTTACAGATTGTATAGACCTTGGAAACTCTAATGGAAACTCAACTCTGGAGATATTTTGACACGTTTTAATGAACACTTGGTAATTTGCCATGTGCACTCTAACAACAACAACACCAATAAGAAATAACTTGGTAAAAAGTAGTGGTTGGGTCTGCACCTTTTGATCCGGATTTAAACAGGAATGCAACAAATTACAGAGATAACCATAAATATAGATATGCAACAGAAATAATACTTCATTTCATTAATGTAAAATACTGAAATATGCTTACAAACAAAAATGGAAATAAACTAGCTCGGTGATGGTAGCTTATCTCTAAGGAGAGATGTGGTGGCTACATGCCTCTGAATTGTCTTACAATGAGGTTCGAAGGCCTATTTATCATTGAGAAACAATGGAAAACCCTAAACATCCAAAACCCTAACCCTAGCAAATGAAGCGCCAAACTATGGGCCCCATTTTGGGTAAATTGCTACATCAACTTCTGGGATCGTAACTCTGGCATACGATCTTCGTTTGACACGCAGGATACCTCGTTTGAAAGATCTATCTGAGGACTACAACTTTGGGATGAGAAATAGATAATAAGCATGTCATGTTGCTCCAAGTTTTCCCAAAAAAACGTTGTTTAGGGCCTCAAAACGGCTCCGGAAGTTCAGGACCCAAAAAAATTGCCAAAAATAGTAAATTGTGCTACAAATAAGGAAACTGAAAGAAACAATGGTGGGGGTCCAAGTGGAATTGGCGGGTGGCCACCAATATCCACCTGGATCATTCCTCCCCCTTAGGAAGCAATGGTCCCCATTTCATTGAGTTCCTCCATGAGATGAGGAAACTTCTGTTGAACTTGGTCCCTGGTGAGCCACTTGCCCTCGTGAAGGAGTTGGCCTTCTTTAACAACTCGATACAGTTGGATCTTATGGTGGCGAGTATGCTTGATCTGTGTGTCCATGATCCGATCAGTTGCATCTTGTTCCATGCAATTTGGATTTAACTCTATTGGTGTGAGTTGTTTTGCAATGTCAGATGTGTCTAGTAATGGTGGAAAGTATAGCCGCAGGCGGTCCACATTAAACACTGGGTGCAGGCCAAGGAATGGGGGAATTTTGAACTCAAATGCATTGTCTCCCACAGCCTTGGTAATGGTGTAAGGACCATATCAGAGTGGTCTAAGTTTCTGATAGCCTCTGGTAAGGTGTTCCTTTTGCAAATGCAACCAAACTTTGTCGCCCACCTAAAACTTGTGTGGCGCTGATCATCTCGTTGCTTGTATTTGGCATTTGATTTCTCCAGAATGTCATGGACCTACTGGTGGATATGTTGGATGTGCTCAATGAAGTTGTTTTCCTTATCTATTTCAGACTGGACATGATCCGAATCTGCCTAAGTAGCTGCAAATGGTATGGCCACATCAATGGGACATAGTGGCTGGAATCCCAAGACCACCTGAAAATGGTTTTGGCTAGTCAAGCTATGGAGAGCCCAGTTATAGCTAAGCTGAACATAGGGGAGGCTCTCATCCCATGTGCATGGATTCTTTGAGTTGTACATGTGCAGAATGTGTACAATCATCCTATTGACAACCTCTATCTGGCCATCAGTTTGGGGATGGAAGGCTATGGACTTGGTGAGCTTGGTGTCCAACATCGACCAGAGACTGGACCAAAATGTACTAAGGAACCTGTTGTCTCGATCTGAGATGATAAACTGTGGGATCCCAAAGTCTACCCACACTCGTTCAAAGAAGAGTTTAGTAGTGGCTTCTACTGTGATATTCTTCTTGCAGGCGGCCATAATGGCCATCTTTGAGAACCTATCGACAACCACAAAAACACAGTCATTTCCATGCTTAGTAGAAGGAAGGCCCAACATGTAATCCATGGAGATGGATTCTGAAGGTTG
Source organism: Pinus taeda (assembly GCA_000404065.3). NCBI lineage: Eukaryota > Viridiplantae > Streptophyta > Pinopsida > Pinales > Pinaceae > Pinus > Pinus taeda. Next base: position 36,914 of record APFE031079125.1, on the reverse strand, counting down.
AATAAGGGTAGGAAACGGAGTATAGAGGCCTTGCTTCTTGATGGTCGGTTTGGCAATGGCGTAAACAGTGCAGGATCTGATGTACTTCTCGACATCCTGTCAAAGTTTCGGCCAATAGAAATACTTCTGCAGTATTTCCACCATTTTCTCTACCCCGAAATGCCTGGTAGCCTGACTGTAGTGTGATTCCCAAATCATCTTGGAACGCTCGCTTGAAGGAACACAAAGGTGACCTAGGTGGCATAATAGGGCATCCTGGAGGTGAAAATCTGGAACATGTTGACCCTCCAAGAGTGTCTGTTATGTGTGGTTAAATCTTGGGTCACTTTTGTAAAGAAGTGGCCAATCAGAAGTCTTGTGCCCACAAGAGTTGAGCATGGTGGCTAATGCCATGATCAGTGGTCGATTCAGGCAATCTACAACATTATTGGTGTTGCCCTTCTTATACTTGATATTCAAATGGAACTATTGCAGGTATGTGGACCACTTCTGATGGCGATCATTTTGCAACTTCCCTTGCGTCTGTATGAACTGCAGTGGTCGGTGGTCTATGTAGATGACCATTTCCTTCCCCAAAATGTAATGCTTCCATTGTCAGCAGGCCTGCATAATGGAATACATCTCTTTGTCATAAGCGGGATACTTCCAGACTGTGCCTGAAAGTGTCTCACTATGATATGCCACTGGATGCCCATGTTGAGTAAGGACTACCCCAATAGCATAGTAAGAGGCATTTGTCTTGAACTCAAATGGTTGTTGCAAGTTTGGTAATGCGAGCACTAGTGCCAAGCAAAGGCGATGTTTCAACTCTGTGGATGCCTTTTGTTGAGATTCAGACCAAAATAAATTTTTTTTCGCTTCTCCCTTGGTGACTTGACTGAAGGACCAAGTGATATGAGAAAATCCCAACACGAACCTGTGCTAGAAGTTGGCAAGACCTAGAAAGCTACGAAGATCTGTCAGAGTGGTTGGAAATGGCCAATATTGAATGACTTGGATCTTGGCTAGATCCACATGCACCCCCTGTTCATCAATAATGTATCCAGAATACTAAACTTGGGTCATGCCAAAAGTGCATTTATCTAATTTGGCACATAACTTGTGTTGCCACAGTGTTTGGAGAACCTGTCGGATGTGGTAGAGGTTCTCTTCCAAACTCTGGCTGAAGATCAGGATGTCATCCAAGTATACCACTACAAATGAGTTGGTTAATGACCACAAGATGTCATCCATTAGCCTCATGAAGGTTGCAGGAGCATTCGTTAACCCAAAAGGCATAACCAACCATTCAAAAAGGCCTCCTTGGATTTGAAGGCAGTCTTCCATGCATCGGAGGGTTCGATTGGTACCTGGTGATATCCTAACCTCAAATCAATCTTGCTGAAATATTTTCCCCCCTTTAGTTGGAGTGCTTGACCTGACAGTGCAGAGGAACCCCTACGGGGGAGGTGAAGATGTCCTTGTACTCGTTCACGACCTTGTCCTTTTGTAGTTGTCGTGGGGAGGGGCCCTGTGTGGAGGTCGTGGCCATCATCTTCTTCTTTCCTTGAGGGCGTATCATCAGGAAAACAAATTTCCTGGTTTTGGAAATGAGCTTACTGCATTGTTTTACAATAACCAAATAGATGGTGGTAGGTGGTGCTACCTTTGGTATCTTGTACAACTTATTTCCCAAAGTAACAATAACAGCACGAGGCCATGACTCATATACAACATGTCACTTCAAAAAGTATGGTTGGCCTAATAATACATCACAAACATCAAGGGGATCAATGTCACACAATACCTCATCCGTGAAGAGCTTGATGTTGTATGGAAGGAGACATTGTTGGCTCACGCAAAGATCGCTTTCTTGGTGAAGCCACCCGATGGTGTACGGTTGTGGATGTGTTGTGGTTGGTAAGCCCACCTGCTTCACGACCTCTACCGAAATGAGGTTCTTCTGGCTCCCGTTGATGACAATGAATTGTAGTGGGGAGCCCTTTACCCACATTTGGGAGTGGAAGAGGCACTCCTCCTCCTCTGGATCTTCGGGTTCCTTCTTCTGGATCTTCGTGGTGGAAACAGTGGTGCTAGGCTCCGCGTCAATAATCTTCTTCCCTTTGTCATCCCCATTATCGGGTTCTAACTCAGAGCCTGAACATGCATCTAATTCCGAAAACTTTAGCTCGGCCACTAGTGACTGCTTGGCCCAACACTCACTTGCGTTGTGAGTGGAGCTCTTATGGAACTCACATCACCTTCTCGTGTCCTTCTTCAACTTCGCGGTGTTGTCCTTTGCTTGCAGCTTTGGTGGGTTGTCCTGGGCCACCCTGCCTCAGCTTTGTCCTTTTTTCAGCGGTTTGAGGGCGTTTTTCCTATGCTTTGGATTTGTAGATCTAAAGTCTTGCTTCTTCTATTTAAACGTTTGCTCGATCTTGACAGCGTATCGATACGCCATGCCGAGTGAAGAGATGTCCAGGAAGTCCATCTCCTCTTGGATATACCTATGTAGGCAGCCACGGTATTTGAGTACCAAATGCAACTCAGAATCCTTGATACCCAACTTTTTGTGCATAGGGTATGAAAAATATTGGTAAACTATGACACGTCTTGGTTCCTTCCCTGTTGTAGCATGGTCCACTTTATGTATTTATCCTCATAACTTTTGACAGGGTAGTACTGCTCTTTGATGGCATTCTAGAATGAATTCCAAATGGGCGTGGCTGAAAAAATTGAGGTCGTACTTTCATCCTTCTGCTTACAGTAGGTTTCCCACCAGTCCTTGACGTGGTGGGGCTTTGAGAAGAGTGAAATTAATCTTTTCCCGGCCGGAAAAATCATGAACAGAAAAATACCCTTCTAGCATATTTCACCGTTTATTTACAGCATCTGCATCTATCTTGCCCTCAAATATGGGAATGTCAAAGTTAACTTGTACCTTAAAGGGTGTGGTGCTTCCAGAGTAGCTGTTGGAAGTAGATGTGTTGCCCCTGGGTAGCCACTAAAGGATCTGGGTAAAGTTGTCCATAATCGTGTTCCTTTGTCGCTCAAGGGCTTCTTCAAGCAAGATTTTGATAGGATCTCCTACCCCCTCATCTTTCTTTTCATTCGCCGTGGGAGGTCGTCGGGATTTGCGAGGCTGGTCTTGCAAAGGTTTGACCAGTTCAATCCCTAACTCCTTATATCCCAACCTCGTTGGGGACATGCAAAGAAAAACAGAGAAAGAGCAGACCGCTCTGATATCATTGATTTGGGTTTAAACAGGAACACAACAAATTACATAGATAACCATAAATACAAATATGCAGCAGAAATTATACTTCATTCCATTAATTTAAAATACTAAAATATGCTTACAAACAGAAATGGAAATAAACTGGCTCGGGCGATGGTAGCTTATCTCTGAGGAGAGATGTGGCAGCTACATGCCTCTGAATTGTCTTATAATGAGGCTTGAAGGCCTATTTATTGTTGAGAAACAATAGAAAACCCTAAACATCCAAAACCCTAACCCTAGGAGATGAAGCGCCAAAATATGGGCCCCGTTTTGGGTAAATTGGTACATCAACTTCCTGGGGTCGTAACTTTGGCATATGATCTCCGTTTCACGTGCACAATACCTTGTTATAAGATCTATCTGAGGACTACAACTTTGGGATGAGAAACATCTATTAATGGGCCCATGTTGCTCCCATTGTTCCCAAAAAAACGTTGTTTAGGGCCTCAAAATGGTTCCGGAAGTTCAGGACCCGAAAAAACTGCCAAAAATAGTATATTGTGCTACAAATAATGAAACTGAAAAACTGAAAGAAACAATGGTGGGGGTCCAAGTGGAATTGGTGGGTGGCCACCGATATCCACCTGAATCACCTTTAAAGTCAATACTTTAGTAAAAGATGATGTGGCAAGCTCGATTTCACAACTTCTGGAGGTAAAATTGCACTAGATGATTCAGATAGCTCACACATTAGTCCAAGAGATGGGAAAAAAATACTACACAACGTGCCTCAATTCTATTTCATTCAATTGAATGTACAAGGTCCAGCTGACCTCCAAGTGGAGAAAAGATTCAGAAGTCTTTCCATAGGTCACAACTTGAGTAGAAGTGCCTTGGAACTTTGTTGTAGGTGGTGCTACGTCTCATGAGGAGGGTGGTGTTGGTATGCAAGGATCGGTTTTCAGCCTTAGGATATTAGGCATTTCCAGAAGTCACAACCACTTGGCTTCTAGAACCTCCAACAAACCCGTCCTAAGGTTGCACGTTGTCACAACTTAAGTATGAACCTTAGTTTCATGGTAGTGATTAACCGAATTAAGGGATCACACTAAGACAGCTACTATGCTAATTATAACATTGTTCCTAAGGTTAGTTCCTAATCCAAATCTAGAACAACAATTGACTAAAGCTTAACAAAAGCACACAACTAATTCTGGAACAACACACTAAAATGGCCATTATGCTAAAAATAACATTGCTCCTATGGTTAGTGTATACACTCCTATGATCTATCACACTCTATAAACTATTGCACCTCTCTTGAGCCTTGACGAGAGTTGTGTTGTCTCTACAAACACTTCTGCCACACACATGAGCTATAACAGTTCTAGATCTAATGTAGTTTGTCATATCTACAAAAGGTGAAAAGATCCATGGACACAAGTTACAAAACTAACCCTCACTTTTAGCATGAAAATTTCTCTCCACCACGCCAAGTTTCTCCCTCATTTATATATGCAACACATTATATTTATGGTATATGGATTTCTCGTTGATGTCCTATTTGTTTTGGACATTCATTAAATGAAACACTTAGGTTCAACTAATAAAATAGTTGTCATGACCAACTTGTCCTAAAAAATACGATACGAGGCACTAGACAGCCAAGGTGGCAATGACACTCAACCACCTTAAACAAATTTTTTGCCTAGTGGGGAAGTTCTTTGTCATTTTTCAGCAATGTCCCAGTCGAGGCCTCCTCAGGGCACATACAACAGCCAACATTAGAGCTACTTTCAAAAACAACTAAGATGTCCATAAGCATATTATTATAAGCCATGAAAGGACCATCTTTGATTTGGATTTGGTTAAAAATATATTCTAACAAACACAAACTCATCACATTTCTATGGTTGATCTAATATCATAATGTTATTTACATAAGAAGCTGAGAATATAAATTGTACTTGCACGGCTTCATACAATTTTCTATTTTTCTGGGACATCATAACATGTGACAAAGACTTATGTGCATCATTGTCTGGCCTAAAACCTATGCTTGGAGACTTCTTTCCCATCATTGGTTTGAGTTTATTACGGGTCACATGCTCACAATTAGTAAGAGTGGTGTCTAGGTGTCAACCACCATTCTTTGGGTTAACTTTTGAGCCCAGTTTCTCTTGTTTGGCTTTGGGTGGAAATAACATATTCTCCTTTTTCATTATTGGTCATTTTGAAACAAGATTATCAAAGAAAAAAGAGTGTAAAATGTTGAGCAGTGGATTATGAAGGTATTTGATAGCCAAGAAAGCTACTAGATACTTATTAATATGACTCGTCCAATGATTTCAATCTAATATAGAAATTTTCAAAGTATCAAATTTGAAGTAAAAGCCTTCGAATTTGTTAAAAATATAATGCACCAACTATAGTTGAGAAGGCATATTGAGGGCCCTAGGGTGCATGGAATTTGGCGTCAAGACCTATTTACGCATTTCACAGATCTATTTAGGCTCAATATCATGCGCTCTTGGTCACCATGGATAAAATATATGGTATCCCGTAAATAAATGAGTTCTAAAAGTTATTACAATGAAAATTCCTTACCCGCTTATCTATCTTTAATATTTATTGAAGGTACTGGCAGCGTTTTCTGGGAACAGAAGTTCGTCACTGCTAGTGATTCCATCGCAAAGTTATCTCCTTCAACTTTCCATACAGATGGGCATCAGGGTTACTAGGTGCACATATGATATAAGTGTGATGACTAACAGGCATTATATGTCCTTACGAGCCATTATGTACACTTGCTTCTCTTTTAGCAGAGATTGTTACACTTGCCCATTGAGTGCCTAGCATGTGGTAGGTGGACTACAATCATCTGAAATTGAACGGGTTCTCTCTATTTCATAGGGATCAAATATGAAATGATGCACAATTTATTGATGAGAAGAGAAAAATTCCTTGGAGACAAATGGGAGCCCATATGATCAGATATTTAAGAATTCCCAAACAGAAGATCCTGTATTGAAGGTCATTCAAATGGTAGAAATATATTTCTATGTAGAATACAAACTCTAATAACTTAATATTCAAATCGGGACAAGCCATTTTTATCCTTTGTTGTTCTTTATCTCACATTGTGATGGGACATTGCATCAATTGATTCTAGTATGTTTTCCCTATCTAGATTTAGAATGGCAGAGTGAATGAAATCACCTTTGGAAAAAAATGTTCCTTTTTTTCCCCCTAAGGTCTAGTGTTGGAACTTGGTCTCTGATATCACTTCTAACCCCCCTCCCCCTTATCTAACACCCTTACCATTTTTTTTCTTTTTTTTTGGAAACAAAAAGGAATCATTGAATTTGATATTGACTTCCATATCTTTCACATGAGAGGAGCCAAGGATATGTTCCTTTATTATTTACATGTAAGTGAATACTTATATAGGAGTTTATTTCCAACTATGAAAGAATATAATGACTTAAAATTGGCAAATCTTCAAAACCTAGCTAGGGCGTTGGACCAAACAAAACCTGACTTGTTAAGCCATAGAATATAAACCTATTTTGGAACTCTAAAAACAAATGAATAAGAATGAATTATTCAATAAATACGACAGACAAGAATTCCATAACCAAGGGCCTTTACACTTTACATCTGACAATCTACAGTATGAATATTGAGGTCACAACTACTCATTTATATTGCACTGTTGTCAGAAAGGATGATCATATTTTATATATTTTTCCCGGTAAGGCCTAAACTTTGTCATTACAAACTCTTATCCAAATTTCATGTTCCCATTGTAATGAAAAATAACTGCATTGTCAACCTCTGAACAATCCATGCTAGGTTTATATTCTAAACCCAACATATTCCAAGACTTGTCCAAAGGTGGGTCAAGACATTAAACGTGATCAAACTGAGGGGTAGTGTTCCAAGCTTCCACAACACTCTATCTTCATTCCTATTTGGCCACTTGTGATAAATTCCATGTATATCTTGTTTATTCCATTATTTGATATCAACACATTCATCCAATATGCCCAGCCACAAGCATTAAGATCAAAGTGGTGAAACCTTTCTACACAAGTTTCTACTGCACCATTAACCTTTCCATGAATATCTATTAACCATAAGGGCATCAAATCTTTCTGCGCTACAATATCATCATCCAAGAAAAGGATCTTGTCTAGTTTGGGATAAACTTGTGGAATGAAGAAAAGGAGATGATTTATAATGGATAAATATTTTGTATTTCTATATTTCAAATTGGAAGAACATGTTGACAATGTGGCTGAGTGATCTACCTTGAGATAATACCCATGACATTTTTGGATGTGTAGAAGTTGTACACTTTTTTGTATCTCTATAGACAGTTCTAGGTTGTGGAACTGTGCCAAAGAATCTAAGGGTTTAATTGAATTGGATGACCAATGTATTAAACCTTTACCACTTGCAAAATCCAAATATTTATGAGAAGCTCAAAGGGATTATTTTCATTCATAACATAATAAACCTTTAAGTTGAGTTTGAAAGAAAAAATTAAGAAAATGTGATAATCAAACCTCCATATTGAATATTTAATTAATCAAATATAATTGATGCGTGCAGAAAAATTCTACACCCAAACAATATATGTTCAAGAGATGGAATAGGGCAATAATTAAAAGATATAGATGAACTAACTTAAACAAATAGTTTAGTTAATTAATCTCTTCAATGATTATAAATTTGCAGTGGCCTTTCAAGGAGATTGATACTCAATCTAGTCTTACCCTAACTCCTATGTTACCTTGAACATATGCAGAATTAAATTATGGAAAACATAAACGAATAAACAAGAAAAACTCACATGGACACAAAAGTTGTTAATAATGAAGACAAAATCCTTTTCTTATCTTTAGAAATATTTCAGAGTATTACAATAGTGTCATTGGATGATCACAAGGGTTTAACCCTTCCTTATTCGAATTACAAAATACTTACAGAGTGTAATTCAAAAATATCTAGATCTAAAAAAAAATATTACAGAATGGAATATTATCCAAAACTGATTTGGATATTACAAAAGTAGAACATAAAAATAGCTCTTTTGAATTGATCTGAATAATCATCACACAATTCAAGGTGTTAATTGATGATTTCTACTTCAAACTGATTTTCTACTTTCTGCTCCTTTTTTCCCAACAACTAATTACTGAAATTGTGCACCATGTTTCAGTTGATGAGTTCAAGTAATTTATCCCATATTTTATCAACTGGGATACAAAATTTTGTTACTTTTTTATATGCCTCATCGACTTCTGTGTATTTCTCAAAATTTGGCCTAGTAATGAACAAATGTTGAACTTCATGTTGGATAAAAAGATCATATTCTAGGCCTTCAAGGAATGCTTTACCACTAATTATCCCTATGACTATGGCAAAATTGGCTCTATCTGCTGCTATCTCGTGCAATCTGTACTGGTAATTCTCTAGTGGAATCAATTGGCCACTAGAGTCTCGTAGAGCTAGAAGTCCTTTCTGGCATAAAACATTAAAATTTCTATGAAATTTTTTAACTTGTGCTTCTAAGTTTTGACATTTGTCTTCTAATTGTAACATTAAGTTCCTTTTTGTCGAAACTCTTCTTACTTCTAAGACTGTATTAGTCATGTATTCAATTCCAAATTCCTCCAGTTCTTCTTTTGTTTTAGAGTTCAGCACTTTGATTATTTTGGTTGCTTCCCTTGGCTCGTGATATAAATGTTTTTTAATCTTTGTAATAGCTGCCTTTGACCTCTGCAATAGCTCTTCTTGTTCAAAAATGATTTCAATCGATGTCCAGAGTTAAGTCATGGTTGAATTTATATCAATCCATATTTTTTTCTTTTGCTTCAGATAATGTCTATGTAATCAACGATTCATTTTCATATTTCTCCAATTGCTTGGTTAACCTGAAGTTTTTATGTACTTTGGCCAGATATGCATTTTCAACTTTTTTTTTTATTATCTTGGGTCTTCTCCAACTGAACTTTGAGTTTTTAAATCTCCATATATTTTAATGACGGGTCTCACAAAGCTTTTGATAGTTGCTCTGTGGGATTCTAACTAGTAGACTATGTTTCTGTTGTGGACATTGTTGTTGTAGATGTCCCTACTCCAGTGTTGATTTGGAGTTTTCTTTCCTTGACCAATTTCTCCATCTCCGCTGCCATTTATCTAAATCTATGCACATTGTTCCACAATCATTCGAAGCATGTTTTCTTTTTCTTTCCCCAACTAACCTACTTCTTGTGCTTGAGGATGTTTAGTTGTTAGTAATCTCAGTTTCTCTCTTAGTGCATGTATGTCTGCATTTCTTCTTTTAATTATTTCGTCGGCTACCTTTGCATCTTTAGGATTCAATCCTAACTTTAAAAACATATCCTTCAGCCCCTTAATTTTGGTATCCTTTGCTATAGAAGACATATTTTATAGCTTCAATTGAGAATGAATATTATTAAGAGATGCTTGTAGCTTAGAAGTTGACATGGCAGAACGTGTAATGGATGTGTATATCATTTCTCTTTCTTGCTTGTGTAAATCAATTTGATTTATATGATGTATATGTTTGGCATCAAATGAAAACATAGAGCTTTTTTAATCTTCAACACTCTTAGGCACAGGGACCTTTGGTTCCAAAAATCCTAATTGGAATTGTCCTCTTTCACTATCTAAGGCTTAAAGTAATCTAGTCTGAGTTGTGGAACACTGTTTCCAGAACTCTGCATAGGTAGAAGTTTTTAGTCCCTCGTTTTGCTTATTCATCTTTAAGAATCTTACAAAAATACTTTGTTGCCTTGAAGAAGAAGGAGAATAAGGAGAATCTATAGTTGTTTCTTCAATCTGTTGTAATGAAAATGCATATTCTCCTGAAAGTATGATTGTGGTAGGTTCTTCAAAAGTTTTAACTTATGAGGACTCTTGTTAAACATTTATGGTTTTCCTCCTATGGAACACTTTGAATGTTGCCTTTTCTAACTCTAAACCTTCTAGAGATAGAATTTCTCTCAATATTTTCAATTCTTTTTTTGTCATCCTTAAAGTTTCCAATGTTGTTTGACAGGAAACTAGCTCTTCAACTTCCTGTAGTGTGTTCTCTTCCCATTCTTCTTTGTTGGAATATTGTTCAATCTCAGGTTTTGCAATGTGCACATATGGTGCAGACTTCTGCCCAACTCTTAATGATGATATTACTCCTAATAGATCATATGACTAACTAAAACTCAATCTAAATTTCATCTGACTTAACAAATCATTGACTTCTTTTTTTGCAGCTCTGGTGTAGACTATGAATGGGCCAACCTATGATTTTAGTTTAAACTGAACCTTTTGTTTCCTATAAACAAAATGAACATCATCTGTGTTCATCATCTGCCTGATATACTTTAGTGAAAAAATCCTCATGGGGAGGAACACTGGTAATTTGTAAGCTGGATGCTCGCAACCGTAGATCCTAATCTCTGTAAAATTATGGTATAAATACGAGTCTCCTACTTTAAAATACTCACTCAAATGAAAAATACTTTTGATATCTATTGAAACTCTGGGAACGACATCACTACTTAAGAAACAAACTACCATATACAAAAATTAATTGACAAAGTCACTGAAAGAAAATTCTTTAGAAGTTTTCCTCACTAAGGAGGTCTAATGAATCACTAATTGTGGTTTTCCTTCAACATCCAATTTTCGTAAATGAAACTTGAACCTTTCTAATTGATGGTATAAGAATAAGTAAATAAAAAATGATTGGTGCTTGAATGACCCTTCAACACTGAAAGATAGAAAACACCTCCCCAATGATGAACAAGGTCACAACAACAAGTCTATGGCAACTGCCGATAGCCACGTGGAGGAGACACCTTTTGGTCAGGTCTGGTAAGGTACCGGATGAAGGTACGGTCTGGTCAGGTGAGGTGGGTGGTAGTCAAAGTTGGTAGCACGGTCGCACTTAAGAGTAAAGGCAAATAGGTAGGCAGAAGGTCTAAATAGCAATAGTGGTACCCAAGTAAGAATATGTCAGTCAGCAAGTGAAGTGTGTGTTGTCGAACGCCTGTGCAACAATCAATGCTTTATGTGAAGGCCCATGCTCTAAGTGAATTGAACAGTCGATCCTGCTTCCTTGATGCTTATTGGGTGGTGGGGAATAGATGAGAGCAACTAAAGTTCTCTCCTTAACAGTCGAGCCTGCTTACTGCATCCTCTCCTTAGATTGAGAGCAATAAAAGTTCCTTGCCCGGTGCGGGTTCATGAATTGCATTGGACATAAACAGACTGCAATTAAGCATAATTGAAGTTATTTTAATAGAAGAAAACATTGATAAAAATCCCAAAATAACTTCATCTACCCATTGATAATTGGGATATCGTAATAGACAAGAAACTAAGGAAATAACCTATCTAGACATCTCAGAAAACATTTCAAAGGGATAAGGTGGGTTTGTTTTATGTAATTCTAAATTTTCTGGTAAAAAAAGACTCAAAGATATGTGCTCTTTCTGAAAAATAAATTTTCTGGTAAATTTCCATTTGAGAATCGGTGGAAAAATGGTGAAGGGATTCCTGAGGGTTTAACTAGAGGGCCTAACAAATTGACTCAGAGGTTATGCAGAAAAGAGTTTCATTATTATGAGAAATTACAAATATATCACTGGGAAGGTATTGCGCTCCACACCAGGTGACAAATTCTAGAAAATGGTATGTTTGATGGAAACAAAACTGAGGTAGTAAGTATTCCCAGAAGAAAAATTTATCATTGGCATCATCATATTTATGAAATGCCCAATAGTGAAGCTCATACAAGTCAAATTCACAATTGGTTTTAAAAATTTTGAAATGGGTGTCAATAAGGGGCAATTCATCTAAATTAATGATAGGGGGTAATGGAGGATTGTCTACAAACACTTTAGATTTCCCTTTATGGCTAGCCATTTGGAAAAAATAAAATTACTGAGGACAATTAGATAATTACCCAGAAATAAGGACGATTGAAGGTTGCTCTTCGCTTGAATTTTCTTGCAGTGCCATGCTAGAAGTTCTGGTTGCAAGCAGAATGACGAAAGAATCAAGTTTTGGGGGATAATTGATTTTATCAAGGCATTCGTAATGACTTTTAGTTGGGCTAATCATTATTGTTGTGGAATTTTTAATACATTTTAATGTTGGCAAACAATTAAATGATTTAAGGTTCGCCTGCTAAATTTAGCGGGGGCAATGATCATGGATTACCATAACATAAAGTTTGTAGAAGGTGAAAATGGTGGGAGTAGTGGCAGAAGGAGATGAGGGGTTTTTTTGGGAGGGGAGGGGGTGTGCTGGTGGTTTATGGTTTTGAGCGGAGTGGTACCGCAATTCATAACAGTTTGCCACATATCAAAAGCGGAGTAGAGTGAAACCACTTT
>APFE031079125.1:11733-24068 GCA_000404065.3 Pinus taeda | reverse complement strand
CCCGTAATGCATCAAAGGTTGTTGATCTTGGCACGCCCGATCATAGGCATCAAAAGTTGTAATGAAATTAATTTTTTTGCAGATAGTCAATCAAATCGAATTTATTACAGATAAAATAATTATTTATTGCTAAATACAATAAAAAAGAGTTGCATTTAAATGTGCTCGCTTATTCTAAGGGAAAAATAATTTCTTTTTCTTTTCTTTTCTCCCCCTTGTATTTTTCATTCTTTCTTTTGATACGTTTTTTAAATTTATTTTTCTTATTTTTGTTTTCTTCTTATTTTTGTTTTTCTCTCTCTCTCTTTTTTAATGAAAGGAAAATTACAAACTATTACAAGGGTAAAAATAAGTTACAACATCGGCTCTATCTGGGGACTGATTCCCCCTGCGGGATGTAGAGAACTTGCAGATCAATGTGCCTTCTCCTCGGGCTATGGAGTCTTTGCTGTGAAAATCACAATTACTACGGAATTTAAAGAAAAAACGAAAAATGTACAATGATGATGGTTAGAAAGACTCAATAATGAATATAATGCTTGAGATATTGGCCAGTGACTGGCAATGAAAAATGTTGTCCTTCCAAATTGTGTAGGATGAATGTATTATTGCCTGTAACTTCTACAGTGTTGAAAGGTCCTAACCATAAGTTATCAAACTTCCCATGTTTGCCTCTTTCTTATCTTCTTGCATCCCATCTGAGAACTAAATATCCTTTTTTGAAATCTCTTTCCCTATCTTTCTGTCAAACAAACTCTTCATATTGCCTTGATGTTGTCAAAGTTTAGGCTAAACTTCATCTCTGTCCTAATTTAGCTCAATGGTTTTATTGATCCTTCTGGAAAAAGCATCTGCTTCTTCATATGACCCCTGCAAAAGCTTCATGACTAGGAATGCTAAATGTGTAGGGAAGATAGCTTCTATTCCATAGACAAGTTTAAAAGGAGATTTACCAGTAGAGCTTTTAGGTGAAACCTTGTTTTCCCATACTACATATTTGAGATGATTGTCCCAACTCCTTTTATGATTTGCTAACACTTTCTTGATAACTTTAATAAGACTTTTATTTGATGATTCTGCCAGCCCATTATGATGTGGATAATAAGGTGTAGAATGATGTAAAGTAATCTAATATTTTTGACAGAATTTTATCATCTCTACATTGTTGAAAGGTTGAGCATTGTCTGTAATTATTTGTCTCGAACAACCAAATTTAGACAAAATGTTTTCTTCAATGAATTTAAAACCATTGTGTCAGTTACAATCTTAACAGGAATTGCTTTTACCCACTTTGTAAAATAATCAGTGGTTGTTAATATCCATATGTGTTGATTGCTAGAAGATGGAACTATTTCACTAATGAAATCTAATCCCAACTACAAAAAAGGAGCTTCCACTGAAACTGGGACAAGGGGAAGTGTTGTTAACCTCTGATTTCCTGCAAATATTTGATAAGGGATACAACTCCTCACCTTTGATCCAACCCATGCAAATAATTTTGGCCAATAGAAACCTACTCTCAGTATTTTATATGCAGTTTCCTTCCAAGCATAATGTCCTCCACAAGCTCCTTCATGAAACTACTCAATTACTCCATCTGTTTCACTTTCAGTCAAACATAGTAAGAGGATATTTAGGGGATCCTTCCAATACAGATTTGCATTTATTATACATTACTTCATGGCCTTGATTCTCAAGGATCTACATTGATTCTTTGTGAAGTGAAGAGGGTACTCAAAATCACGTAGAAAATGCACTATGTCTTTGTACCAATCTGATAGTAGAAACTTTTCATCAATGTGTAAAGGAAGAGGAATAAGAACTGCACTGGAAGAAAGTTCTTGTGGATTCTTCTCACCTGAATTATGAGAAGGTTCTTGTGGATTCTTCTTACCTAAAATATGAGAAGGTTCTTATGGATTCTTCTAACCTGAAATCTGAGAAGGTTCTTGTGGATTCTTCTCACCTAAAATCTTAGAAGGTTACTGTGGATTCTTCTCACCTGAAATTTGCATTATAGTATTAATACCAAGCATTTTTCAGTTTGATTATACCAACAACTTAGGTAAACCCTATCCTTTCACCAACTTTGTATGTCTGATATCTAAATCAAACTCAAGTATCTTAGAAATCCATCTCCCCCTCTTTCCATTTGTGTCGGGCTGAGTCAATATTGTCTTTACTGCATTGTTAGGCACATAAGCAATTATAGGAGAATGTAAAACATAAATCCTAAATGCTAATCTTATACCAAGGCATAAGCTTACTTTTCTATGATGTCATATTTTAGTTCAGCATCTCTCATAACCTTACTAAAGAAAGCGATTGGTTGCTCATGTTTACTATCATTTCTTTGCAATAAAACAATTGTTATGCCAGTATTTGAGGCAAAGGAGAAAATACTAAAAAGTTTAGAATAATTTGGGCTAGCTATCACTAGGGCTTCTGAAATTTCCTTTTGATCTATGAGAAAGAGTATCTATCTTGGATATTCCATTTAAATTCATTATCTTTCTTAGCATATCAATAATATCTTTAACACTTTCAGCCTAATTCGGTATGAACCTCCTTAAAAAATTTATCTTCCCTGAGAATGACTTAATTTCTTTTTTATTTCTTGGCAAACTGATTACCTAAATTGCTAAAGCTCTCTTAGGATCAATTATGGCTCCTTTTGAAATTATGTTCCCCAACAAACTTCCTTCCCTCATTGCAAAAAGTGACTTTTTATGATAAAGAGAAATCCCAAATTTTCTGCATCTTTCAAAAACTTTTATCAAGTGTTTAATTTGTTTAGAATCGGAGTCAGAAAACATTGTCAAATCATCAAGTTAAGTTACTATTAATTTATTTACCTTACCAACGAATTCCATATCCATCGCCCTTTGAAATGTTGCTCCAACATTGATTAGACCAAATGGCATCTTGGCGTACATGAAAGTACCCCACGAAGTTGTGAATGTTGTCTTTTCTCTATCTTCTTGACTAACCAGAATTTTGTTGTATCTAGAGAAACCATCTAATATTGAAATCCTGTCAGAACTTGATACTCTTTGAAGTAATTGATCCATTTTTGGTAATGGATATTTATCTTTCAGGGATAATTTGTTCAAGTTCCAAAATCGACACACAATCTCATTTCTCCATTTTTCTTCCTAACATGTACCGAGTTAGCTATCCATTCAGAATATCTTAAAGGAACAATTATTTTAGCATCCAATAACTTTCTTACTTCTTTCTCAATAATATGAAGTAAGCTTGGGTTAATTCTTCTTAATTTTTGTTGAAATGGCTTAGCTCCTAGTTTAAGGGGAATTTTGTGATCAATAATAGCATTGTCATAGGTTTTTAATTCTTCATATGACTTGCAAATAAATCTTTGTATTGCTTAAACAAACTGACATGTTTTTCTTTTATGTCCTGAGGTAAAGAGGCTAATATTTCAACATTTCTGATTTCTTCTATAGTACCAATATTGCAGTCCTCTACATCTTCCTATTGTGAACTTAACAATGAAATTTTTGATACATCATTCTAATAAAAAAATTAATCAAGGGGAACTAATCCCTTTGGAATATAATTATCTGGTAATTGAATGATATCATGATAAACAATTTTTTGTTTAAGTTCAAATCTAAGTCACCATCATTTGTTTTCATTTCATCATTGTTTTCTTCCTCAACATGTATAAACCAAAAAATTCATCAATTGCCTGTAAGAAATTCTTCAATTGTTCATCATCTTCAAAAACTTGCTAATGTCTTAAATTATATGGGATGGACGGTATGTACTTTACATCAATCTAGTAATGTAAATGCAAAGTATCAGGTATTTTAAAATAACTTTCAGAAACTTCCAAAGAATCTGCATGGATATTATCTTCTCTCAGAATTGATGAGATATTGAAAACCTAAAAATAGCTTTCCACCTAGTCCCGTACTTCATTCTTATAAGCTTTGAGTCTAGGATGCTTTGTTTGACAAAGATTCCTGATCCATTTTACAATTAATTCTGAATCACCATATATTGCTAGGTTTTGTACTTTCAAACTTTTAGCCAATTCCAATCCTAAAATTAAGGCTTCATATTCTACCACATTATTTGTGACTTCAAAATCTAATTTGAAGGATCTAGTTATGCTTCTCTTTTCAAGAGAAATGGGTACAATTCCTACGCTAACTCCATCCTTAGAAAATGCCCCATCAAAATGCATTTTCCTAATGTCACTATCTGAAAATTAAGGTATATTGACAATATCTTCAATTCTAGTTTTAGGATTAGAGAGACCACTTGCAGCCAAAGTAAAACATCCAAAATATTGATCAATAGAATATATCAGATGATTTATTTCTTGATTAGATTTATAGACATTATTAATGAATCATACTTCTTTGTACAGTGTTAAATGCTCACCTCCATAAACTGGGATTGTAGCATAAGACATGTCCATCTACAAGCTTCCTCCAAGCTTAGTACAACAAGATCTTGACAACAACATGCCAAATTTTGGGGGAATGCTTGTAACAAATATATCCAACACTATACTTTTCACATGGATTTGAGCAAGTGTAACAACAAAATCTTTGATTAATCCCAAGCAAGGTACTTTCTTTGAATCAAAAGTGTATAGATGATGATATGGTCTGGTTTTTCAATTGAAGTTGATCCATTATGACTTTAGGCATCAGATTATGGGAAGAACCAAAATCCAACAATGATGGAAAATTTTAGGGGCTAATATTCGCAGGTGGGCTAATTTTCCATGATTTTTCCAAAAATAAAGATTCGCCAATTTGCATTTTCTGTAAAAATAATTCACTGAAATTTTACAATATAAAATTATTTTACCTTAAAAATAGCCAACATTATATGAAGACTATGTAAAAAATACTTATAAATTTGAATAATTCTACAAATATATCAATAAAAACTTTATAGTTTGCATATTAGGGACTAGTGAGATTCGCTAATGTTTTTAAACTTCAAGATAATTTTCCATCCTTAAAATTTTCCCTGTCCAACATATAGTTGTACAAAAGGAAATCGTGAACTTTTAATGTAGCAGAGAAAGGTTCCACACTTTCATCAATCATATTTGAACTAGGACCAAAAACAACTAAAGGTTTCTCATCTCGTAGCCTAATGATATCCCCTTCAACATCTACACTTTAATATTGTATCCATTTGGAGAACTATTGTTTATAACCTGGATTTCTTGAAAGTTCACATGAGGGAATAGGAATTGTAACCCTTTCTAATTCTTTTTCAACATTAGAAACAGTTGGAACAAGTTTTTCAGTAGTGGACTGTTGTTGTAACTGATTTGGTGGTTGGACAAATGGTATTTCAGCAACTTTTACTTGAGGTTCATCAAAGGTAACTCTTTTTATAGGTCTACCATGACCTTGTCTAGGTCTTAGGTCATATCTTCTATTTAGTTTAGCAATCAAAAACTCAAAAAAGCTTGATATTTGGGAACTTGGGATGACTCTTGATTTTGAGCTAGAGGTTGGTCTTGACTGGTTGGGATAATAGCATTTTGAGATGATGGGTCTTCAAAATAATTAGTATCATTTGTAACAATAGGGACAACTTCTTCATGGTCTTGGTCATCAATCATTAATCGAGGTTGAATTTGTTGATCAGTATTTGGTCTTTCCAAAATTTGAGGTTGGAAAGGTCTTCTATATTGGACTAGAAGTTTATTTGCAACCTATTAGGTTACTCTAGGCTAAGTTTCCATTCTTGAAATTCTATTAGACCAATTTCTTAATAAAGAGGTTATTTCATCAATTTTATGTTCTTCATCTTTGGTCTTTGATGATGAAGTACATTCATCTCTGCCTTTCATTTTCTTTTCAACTTTTCTGCCTTTGCTTTGAATTAACTAGATGTGGACCTGTTTGCTTCCACTTCAATTGCATTAGTTTTCATGTCTACAATCTGGTGGCATCTTGTTATAAATCTTATTGAATCTCTTGATAAAGTCTGCAATAGGTTCAGTAGGGTTTCTTCTCAAATCTTCAAATTATGTTAAATAGTAAACATAATCTTTTTAATTCTGTATTGATTCTTGAAGATGATGGTTAATTCAGCCCATGAGTTTATAGAATTTGCTTGTAGTTGTCTAAACCATATCCTAACATTTCCCTCTAATGATTGAGAAAACAGTATGGTATAAACATCCTCATGTTCAATATTCATATTATCTGCAAAGTCAAGAAATGCAGCCAAGTGGTCTTCTGCAGATGGCCCAGTTTCTCCATTGGATATGGGAAAATGTTTCAAATACCCTTAAGGAAAATCATGAAGTTCGACTACTAGCGGAAGTATTAATGATGCATATCGAGTTATTACAATTGGCCTAAATCCAACCATTTCGTGTTGTAATGGAACTGACTGTTTTGGAGAGGCAACTTTGCTTGAATATGGCTGGGATGGAGGTTTATGTTTCTTGAAAAACTGAGGATGGACAACTAATTTATGGACTTCAGGTATAATTTTCTCTTGATCTTCAAAGGCTATAGGATTGGTATAAATGCTAATTTCCTCTTTAGGATTGGAAAAAATTGAAGGATGAGTATGTATGAGAGAGGAAATGAAATCAACTAGTTTCAATTCAAGAAATTGAAGCTGAGGATTTGCTTCAGTATCAGATGGTTCTCAATGGGAAACAGTAAACTCAAAGGTCTCAAGTTGATGAACTAACAATGTTGATTGAAGATATACTCCTTTAGAAAGGAGTTATAAAACTTTAAGTGGAAGATCTGATAATTCAACAAGTATTGGAATTGATTGAAAAGGCTCAATTTGTGAGGGTATCTTAGGTGAAAGAGAGGAAAAAGAAGAAGTGGAAGCTTCTAATATATGTCTGATAGATGCAATTCTCACAAGTCTCTGTGGATCTGATAAAGGAGAGAAGAGTTCTGGATCTTAATGAGATCTGGTATGCCTGCGTGAAGCCAAATTTAACCAGTGAAGTCGCCAGGTGAAAGATTTTAGCTCGCTGACCTCTTATTCACCATTGAGAGGCAAGTCTAATCGTTGTCCCAGGGAAAAACTTTGTTCCCCGACAACGACACCAACTTGATGTTGTATCTTTGTAGACAGTTCTAGGCTGGGGAACTGTGCCAAATCATCTAAGGGTTTAATTGAATTGGCTGCCCAATGTATTAAACCTTTAACACTAGTAAAATCTAAATATTTATGAGAATCTCAAAGGATCTATTTTCATTCATAACATAATAAATCTTTAAGTTGAGTTTGAAAGCAAAAATTAAGAAAATATGTGATAATCAAACATCCATATTGAATATTTAATTAACCAAATACAGTTGATGCGCGCAGAAAAATTCTACAACCAAATAATATATGTTCAAGAGATGACAAAAGGCAATAATTAAAAGATATAGAGGAAATAACTTAAGGAAACTATTTAGTTAATTAATATCTTTAATGATTATAACTTTGTTGCGGGATGTCAGGGAGATTGATACTCAATCTAGCCTTAGTTTAACTCGTATGTTACCTTTAACATATGAAGAATTAAATTGTGGAAAACATAAATGAATAAACAAAAACTCACATGTACATAAAGGTTGTTAAGAATGAAGACAAAATCCTTTGATTATCTTTAGAAATATTTTAGAGTATTACAATAGTGTCACGCGATCATCACAAGGGTTCAACCCTTCCTTCTTTGAATTACAAAATACTTATAAAGTGTAATTCAAAAATATCTAGATCTAATAAAATTTATGATGAAATGGAATATTATCCAGAACTGATTGGGATATTATAAAAATAGAACATAAAAATAGCTTTTTTGAACTGATTTGAATAATCATCACACAATTTGAGGGTTTTGTTTGATGATTGCTGCTTCAAACTAACCTACTTTCTACTCATGTTTTCCCGTAGATTTTGATAGTTGCTCTGTTGGATTCTGACTAGTAGACTTTGTTTCTGTTGTGGGCATTGTTGTTGTAGATGTCCCTACTCCAATGTTGATGTGGAGTTCTCTTTCCTTGATCAATTTCTACATCTCTGCCTCCATTTTATGAATCTGTACATTTTGTTCCATAATCATCTGAAGCATGTTTTCTTTTTCTTTCTTCAGTTGACCTACTTCTTGTGTTTGAGGATGTTCAGTTGTTGGTAATATCAGTTACTTCCTTATTGCATGTATGTCTGCATTTCTACTTTTAATTATTTCCTCAGCCGCCTTTACATCTTTAGGATTCAATCCTAACTTTAAAAACAGATCCTCCAACCCTTAATTTTAGTATCCTTTGCTAGAGAAGACATATTTTCTAGCTCAATTGAGAATGAATATTATTCAGAGATGCTTGTAATTTAGAAGTTGCCATGGCAGAACTTGTCAAGAATGTGTATATCATTTCTCCTTCTTGCTTGTGAACATCAATTTGATCTATAGGATGTATCTGTTTGATATCAAATGAAAACCCCAAGGTTTTGTAATCTTCGGCACCCTTAGGCACAAGGACCTTTGGTTCCAAAAATTCTAATTGGAACTGTCCTCTTTCACTATCTAAGGCATAAAGTAATCTAATCTGAGTTTTGGAAGGTTGTTTCTAGAACTCTGCATATGTAGAAGTTTTTAGCAGCTCATTTTTCTTCTTCATCTCTAAGAATATTGAAGAAATACTTTGTTTCCTTGAAAAAGAAGAAGAAGAAAAAGAATCTATAGTGGTTTCTTCAATCTGCTGTAATGAAAATGTAGATTATCCTGAAAGTATGATTGTGGTAGGTTCTTCAAAATTTTGAACTTCTGAGGACTCTTCTTCAACATTTATGGTATCAACTGAAAACACATAGGTTTTGTAATCTTCAACACTCTTAGGCACAGGGACCTTTGGTTCCAAAAATTCTAATTAGAATAGTCCTCTTTCACTATCTAAGGTAGAAAGTAATCTAGTATGAGTTGTTGAAGACTGTTTCTAGAACTTTGCATAGGTAGAAGTTTTTAGTGCCTCATTTTTCTTCTTCATCTCTAAGAATCTTAAAAAAATACTTTGTTGCCTTGAAGAAGAAGGAGAAGAAGGAGAATCTATAGTGGTTTCTTCAATTTGTTGTAATGAAAATGCATATTCTCTTGAAAGTATGACCGTGGTAGGTTCTTCAAAAGTTTGAACTTATGAGGACTCTTCAACGTTTATGGTTTTCCTCCTATTGAACACTTTGAATGTTGCCTTGTGTAACTCTGAACCTGGTGGAGATAGACTTTATCTCGGTCTTTTCAATTATTTTTCTGTCATCCTTGGAGTTTCTAATGTTGTTGACTGGAAACTAGCTCCTCAACTTCCTATAGTGTGTTCTCTTCCCATTCTTCTTTGTTGGCATATTGTTCAATCTCAGGTTTTTCAATGTGCACATATGGTGCAGACTTTTGCCCAACTCTCATTGATGATATTACTCCTAATGGATCATATGAACAACTGAAACTCAATCTAAACTTCATCTCACTTAACAAATCATTGACTTATTTTTCTACAGCTCTGGTGTTGACTATGAATGGGCCAACCTGTGATTTTAGTTTAAATTGAGCCTTTTGTTTCCTAGAAACAAACTGAACATCACCCATGTTCATCATTTGCCTGATATACTCTAGTGTAAAAATAATCATGGGGAGGAACACTGGTAATTTGTAAGGTGCAAACTAGCAACCATAGATCCTAATTTATGTAAAATTTTGGTATAAATACTAGTCTCCAACTTTAGACTGCTCACTCAAATGCAAAATCCTTTTGATCTCTGTTGAAACTCTAGGAACTGCATCACTACTTAATAAACAAATTGCCATATACAAAATTTGATTGACAAAATCACTTAAAGAAAGTTCTTCAAAAGTTTTCCTCACTAAGGAGGTCCAATGAATCACTGACTGTGGTTTTCCTTCAGCATCCAATTTATTTAAATGAAACGTGAACCTTTATGATTGATGATATAAGAATAAGTAAATCAAAACTGATGCAATAAATAACACATGCAAATCGATACCTGCACTCTTTTTTATTGTCAATTTTCACCATGTCAATTTGCAGCCTATGCCTACCAAACCAATAACATGGCCACAAATTTGAAATATGATAGATGACCTGGATTCACTCCAAATGTTGCAGCTAGAAGGAACAAAATGATCATATATTTGAGTGTCCTTCAGCATCCAATTTCTTTAAATGAAACGTGAACCTTTATGATTGATGATATAAGAATAAGTAAATCAAAACCGATGCAATAAATAACACATGCAAATCGATACCTGCACTCTTTTTTATTGTCAATTTTCACCATGTCAATTTGCAGCCTATGCCTGCCAAACCAATAACATGGCCAAAAATTTGAAATATGATAGATGACTTGGATTCACTCCAAATGTTGCAGCTAGAAGGAACAAAATGATCAGATATTTAAGTGTCCTTCAGCATCCAATTTCTTTAAATGAAACGTGAACCTTTATCATTGATGATATAAGAATAAGTAAATCAAAACTGATGCAATAAATAACACATGAAAATCGATACCTGCACTCTTTTTTATTGTCAATCACCATGTCAATTTGCAGCCTATGCCTGCCAAACCAATAACATGGCCACAAATTTGAAATATGATAGATGACCTGGATTCACTCCAAATGTTGCAGCTAGAAGGAACAAAATGATAAGATATTTGAGTGACCAGATAGTTTCAAACCCAGGATGTGTTGAGAAGAGAGATCAATCTCTAGAGAAGATCACATTTGTGAATAGTTTATTTGTGTTTGACACACATCTTGGAACACTAATTTGGATCACAAATAATACTTTGTCAAATGGCCTGAAAAATTGCAAACTTCTCATTAATAAGGCAATATCAAAGAGTGGAACATATTTATCCAACAATTTTATCAGACACAAGCTGATAAAGAAACATTAAATGATAATAGAGGATAGTTTGTTAAAGGACATGAATTCTTTCAAAACTATGTCGTGGACTAAAATTTGTTAAGGTCAATAGTTACCTAATAATTGATGACAACTTGTTGAAGGGAAACAATGCTTTCAAAACCATATCTTGGATGTGAATGCCTTCATGGCTACATCTTGCACTAAAATTCACTAAGCTCAACATCTACCTAATGCTTTTACAAAGTCAATAAAATTGAAAGGGCACTTTTACATCATATTTCAAACATCTTGTATAGCATTACATAGCAAAATTTAGTCAGTTAAATAAAAATAGAATAATAAATTTCCCACCATTAGGTTGGGGAAAAATATTCAACGATCAGTTGGGGCAACATAAAAAGAGAGCATTTGCATAGTCGAAATTTTCTCTGCATATTAATGAAAACCACTCCCGCAAAACTCCTAGACCAATTGCAAACTCTACAGGAATTCCTCCCTGTAAAACATTGACTTCTACATAAGCAAGTGGCTCAAACGAAAATCCACAAGAAGTTGATTTTTATGAACTATAATTTCATGTTATTCACCATGATCTTCTTATGGTTCTGGAAGCATAACCATTACTAGATACCTCTTAGACTTGGAATCAAGAAGGGAGATATATTCAAGCAACCAAAAATGAGCATCATGCAATGGTAAATGTTGAATAAGATTGTTTAAATCTAATAGGCATGCACTTACCATCGATAGAAAATATTCCATGTCATCTTTGGAAAGCTTGGGAATGGCATGAAGACCCTTCATAATGAAGAGGAATGGAGCCCATCCAAAAAGGAAATCCTCACATGTGAATGGCCTTGGTTCAACAACAATATCTTACATTTCCTCCAGGAAACAATCAATCTTATGCAGAAGCTCCCTTAATGTAGAAATTTGAATAATATAACACTTATTCACAGATATTATCCTGATTATACACTATTTGTGGAATGCATGCATAATACATAACCTCCTCTACCATTGATCATCAATTTGCGAATTAAAAAAACAATCGCATGAGCACATTGAAAACAATCACAACATATCAACACAGTATGTAATGGGGAAAGCATACAGCTGAAAACCCCCAACTATCTGTATATTATAATGATAGAGAACATGCAACAATACATAGTACAATACTCCTCACAAGTACTTGGTACTATCTCCACATCCTACACACAAACTAGCTCAGATCTGAACAAGTCAAGGGTTCAAATCTCCTCCACTGTTTGCCTGCCTCTACTACGCAATCAAAGTTGAGAATAGATGAGATCCAAGTTCGAATCCCCTTGGCTTGTACTGCGCAATCCTCATTGGCAATCTCGATCAATGATTGTGCAAATCTCATGCACAACTATAGTCACAACTGATAGTAGTCTCACCCTT
>APFE031079115.1:2009-25678 GCA_000404065.3 Pinus taeda | reverse complement strand
AATGCAGTCTCTCCGAGGTTTCCACCGATATGTTTCAGCTTTAAACGGTCAAATTGGGTAAAGTGCAGTTGGTTTATCAGTGAAATTTTCAACTTAAAGGCTTTTATGGTGGTTTTTACAAGCAACTTAAGAAAAACCAGTTCACAGGAGGACGAGGCTGAAATACCTGTTAAACAATGGCCTGGACTGAAGAATGTAGCTGGGTTTGCGCGCTGGGTTCTTTGAAATTGGTTGCAGGCTGACTGGTGGCACAGGCGTCGTGAATTGCATGCAGATAGCTTAACAGCAAATTTTCGAAAAATATGACAAAATTGTGAAAAATGGCGAAAATATGGCTTTTTTGACTTTATTGGCGCGCTTTTTGGATGACGTCAGCATGATGTCATCATGGGGGACCAGGTTGGGTGACGTCAGCGTGACGTCATCGGGTGATGTGGCGGTCAACGGCAGGTCCACGGGGGGGATGAGGTGGCGGCCAGGTGGGCGAATGAGGAATGAGGTGAGCGGATGTGGCAGTGACGTGCAAGGCAGCGGGGCGAGGACGTGGGCGGGACAGGTGTCGCAATATCGGAACTGGCCCTGTACGGTGAAGGAATTGTCAGGCGATGCTTCGATGCAATCAGGGAGTGACATGTGTCCCGGCGTGATGCTGGCCTGACGCAAGCGTCTGACAGATATCGGAAGGTATCTGTCAGACAGGTAGGGTGCTCCGATATTCATATGCGCCGTCGATCTGGAGGCGCGTGATCCAACGGTTGTCGAGTGCCCAACTTGCGCGAACTGTAACTCCTCCCTTCGTTAACCTGCGGACGTCGGGATTGCCCGAAATCAACGTCCGCCATAGATCTAGACCCGGCGCCATCTGACGGTCATCAGGCGGGCAATTTGCACGATCTGTAACTGTTCCTGGGTGGGCAATAAACAATGATTTTTTCTTTGCAAACGTGGCTGCGGGACCCTCCACGCGCT
Organism: Pinus taeda; assembly: GCA_000404065.3. NCBI lineage: Eukaryota > Viridiplantae > Streptophyta > Pinopsida > Pinales > Pinaceae > Pinus > Pinus taeda. Next base: position 24,709 of record APFE031079115.1, on the reverse strand, counting down.
AATTTCCTTCTTTGGAGAATTTTCAATGGTTTCATTTACCAAAATATTTCGGTCCGCCAACCTTAGAAATACGAGCAATTTGCGGGTTTTGCATAAAGTTCGGGCAAAAATCTTTTATGAAGGCGCAAACTATAGAAAAAGGGTCAGATGGGTTTTATGCAACATGAAAGGGTAAATAACCCCCCGACCTTAGGATAAAGCGGGGGAAGGATGATTTTATAATGTTTTCCGCCCTTTGAGTGATTTTTATGGGTTTTAAAGGTTTTTTCAAGGTTTTTTCAAGGTAAAATGGAACTTTTGGGTATGGAAACTGGTTTGAGGTGGAGCAAAAGGTGAGTCATGGGTTCTTGACCTTGACCAGGCGTCAAATCAAGTCCCAAGGAGAGAATATTATGGCTATAGTGCCAAGGAGGGGATATTTATGCATTGTGGGGTTTATACACCATGGTGTTTATAATACTAGGGATAAAGGGGTATAAGGAGCTAAGTAGTAGAGTTAGTTGTCAATATGGAGGGAAGATATGAGTGAGGACTAGTTCAACCAAGTTTTTCTTTAAAAATAACTTGAAATCAGGAGTAGATCAAAATGAAAAGATTTTTGCACAAGAAATGTGGCTTTTGAAGGCCATTAGAACCATGGCAAAATTTTGAGTTTGTTGCATGAACCAATAGATGAAGGGGTGTTAGTAATGAGTGATATACAAATGAGAAGCAAGGGAGTTAGTCATGCTTCAGAGTGCTGCTCTTCCTGTAGATGTTTCAACAACTTTGATTTTGAAAGAGACACCACTTCTGCAACCCCATCTACCTACCCAACTAGTTCTCTAACATTTTTTGTTCCTTCTTGGAGGGTGCACTTGGACTTGCAAACCCTTTGAATGCCTTTTTCTTTTCATTGGCTTTTTGCTTTCATTTCCTATCTAATACAACCCTTATTCCTTCCAAGGTCCCAAATTAAGCAGTTGGGAACCTTAGCTTCTCTACCTAGCTACTGATCTGCCAAGATTAAACAGTTTGGACAGATTTCATTCTCTATTCTACAACATAAATTGAAAACATGGCATGATCCAGATTAGGCTGTTGGGTCATCCATAAACTTTTGTGAAAATGCAAGCCTATATACACCTTCTTTTCTTGTAAATATGAAACCTTTGTGGCAGCAAAATGGAGCATATTTGGCACTTATATTTGCCAATCATGAAATATGAAACCTATTGGTATAGGTATCCAACAATCTCCACAGCTACTAAATTGTCGGTACTCCCACTGTCAATGATCAATTTACAGCACTTACCCCGTGACTTGCAGACAGTGCGAAACAAAGCCTTTCGCTGATCCGGTTCTGCAACCTCTTTTGCTGGTTTTAACAGCACTTTATTTAACACCAAAGCTTCGCCTGTCTCTGGTGTATTCTCTGCCTCTTGAGGTGTCTCCTCAACATCCTCCGGCTGAGCAACATAAGTTCCTCTCCCACCTGCTGGTTCACCTTCAGGACAGTCATATGACTTGTGTCCCAATTTGTGACAACAATAGCACTGGACAGTTCCCCTGTCTCGACCAAATCCTCGCCCTCACTGAGCTGGTCGTCCTTCCCTGGTGCTATTGTCCTTCTCCGTTGTGCCAGCAGATTTGGAACTGCTGCCCTCCTCATTTGAGCCTGTACCTCTACCTCTGCCAAAAACCTTGCCTTTTCCCCTGCCAGATCCACCTCCTCTCTTGGCGTTCTGCTTCTGATTAATTTTCTCCTCTGCCTTCAGTGCAAACTGATAGGCTTCATCCAACGTTTGGGGTGAGAGGATACCGATTTCATCCAGAATCTCCCCCCTCAAACCATTCACAAATCTGGCTGTTTTCTCTGGGGTATCTTCCACATACCCTGCTCGTAAATTCAACTTATAAAATTCCTCTGTAAATTCCCTAACAGTCATTCCTCTTTGCTTCAAGTTCTGTACCTGTCTGTACAACATGATCTGGTAATCTTTTGGCAGGAACTTTTCCTTCAGTTTTGCCTCCATTCTGCCCACTTCTTTATAGGCTGTTTGTGTAGCCTCTTCCTCTCCGCCTGAATGCTGTCCCACCACAAGGACGCATGTCCTTTCAGTTTGGTGGCGTGCGAACTTCACTTGTTTGTCCTCACTGGTTTCCTCAAACTCAAAAAATTTATTTACTTCACTCAGCCAATCTAATAACACATCTGTAGACAAACTCCCGTCATAAGTGGGTAACTCATGCCTTGGCTTATGACTGGACAGCAAAACTAACTTCAACAATCGAAGTTCTGGTGTCACCCCTTCAAACTCGTCCTCTGGTTCAGCTACTTCTTCATCACTATCATCTGCTGGGTCTCTCCTTCCCCTAGCCTCCACCACTGTCAATCTTTCACGCAAAACTCGAATCTCCTCTCGAAGTCCCTCATCTGCTATCCTACAGACTACTCGTCCTCTTCCTCTTCCTCTTCCTTCAGCTTCCACCTGTTCCATTTGTTCCAACTCAAGAAACTAGCTCTGATACCACTTTTGATGGCCTCCCGCCTTTCCCAATGCAACCGTAATGATACGACTTGGCGCTTTTAATGATGTCTGTTGTTTGACTTAAATGCTGGTACGTCCTCCCGATATTTTCTTGGAGTGGTTACTGGTCACGCCGGTTTTGGGACCTCCACCTGCCGGTTCTCCACTATACAATTGTTGGCTTTTGTCAACCCTAAGCCCGCTCGTTTTTCATTTTCACTCCTTCACTGTGCGAATATTTGCTCTGCTCTGTGGAAACTCTTGCTCCTCTGCCGTTCTGGTTTCAACACGGATTCGATGGTTGCCTTCGGCCCTCTGTGGCTATGGAGGTAGGGTTACAGTGCCCTGTAAAGACACTCTCCGCTCTGCACAGTGTTAAAACGTTGATTTATGGTTTGTTAGATAGGCTTTGCTATTTATGTGTTGTTTCTATTCGTTTAATTGATGAGCTCGTTCCGTGACAAGGTTTCCTCCAAGCTATCATCCTTCAACTCGACTGCCAAGGTAAATGCTGGTTCTCTGCTAAACTTATTTATCCTTTATCTCTCCGACCCTAACGCCTTCGCTACTGATCTTCAGGGTATAGTGGTCGTTTCGTTTTCTCAACTTCACCTCCTCAGCTCTAGGTGAGGTTCTGCACTCCAATCCTCATCCGGTTTTTGTTTTTAATGATTATTTGTGACTGTATTGGCATTAATCGGCTCTTATGTCGTTGCAGGTGGCTCAATGTAACTGGTCTCGGTAGATTTAAGCCCTCCGCGACCTCCAACAATCGCTCGAACTCTCCAGCCCTTTCCTACCGGTAGGGTCTTTCCATATCAGTTTGCCATAGAGTTTTGTGACTTCGTTTTGTGTTAGTCCGTCACCTGAGCGGTGAAATAGATAGTTTTGTTGCCTGTGTAACCCTCCTTTGGTTCTGTACGTTGGTCTTCGGTCCTTATTCTGTAATATTGTTACTCAGTTTTCGAAACCCTTGATGGGTATTTGGTGGCTTCAAGCCCTCATCCTGTATGTCGATGTTTGGTTACTTTGTAAGATGGGTATTCATTGCTTCGAACCCTCGTCCTGTAGTTTTGCTGTTTGGTTAATAGAAACCCTCGGGTTGTTTGAAACCCTTGTTCGCCGGTTCTGTTGGTGATTCCTTGCTGTATTAATTTGGTTTATTCCGTCTGGTTGTAACAAACATTTGTTCGAAACTCTATTTCGAGGTTCTGTCTTTTTAATGAAGTTTTTGTTCGAAGGAAACGTGAGACGCCTGGACTGTATTTACTTTGTTATAACAATTTAGTGAAATGATACAATATTATATTTGTTACATTCCGGCATTTGCTTTGTTCAAAATATAATGTGAGGGTTTGTTTTCGGATTACCTGAAAGGTTGTTTGAATACACGAATTCTCGTCCTCCTTTATCTGGATATGATATATTTGGCAGCGCTTGCTCTTCTTGTGAATATTATCTGTCTTGTTATTCACGAGTTCTCGTCTTCCTTTATCTGGATGTGATATGTTTGACAGCGCCTGCTCTTCTTGTGAATATTATCTGTCTTGTTGTTCCAATGTAATTTTGTTACACAGAGTTTATGTATTGATGCATGAAATCAGTTTGTACAGTGGTGATTCAATAGAGAAAATAAGAAAAAAAAATGTTTATTTTGAAATGACTGTATCTATCCTTTTCTCTGTTTGAGGAATCCCTTACATTGTTTGTCTTTTTTCTTTTAATCTCTTGAGGCACAACAGTTCTTTGTTCAGGTAGAACTACCCCAACAGAATTAGATAACTGTCCACCAACTTCTAACTGTTCCTAACTAACACAATTCATAAAGAGACTAATTAACTATCAACCTATTTTACTGTTACTAATTCCTATTGAAAAGAAACAGTTCAAAATTTTAATTGACCTGGTCCTAACGACCTTCTGAAAAATAAAACAAATAAATAAAGTAAAATAACTGACAAGTCTAACACTTGTCCAGCTATGCATGTATGATTGTGTGTTCTTGTCTCTCCATGAGACCGTCAACCACCTTCTGTCTCCTCGGAGCTGGATGTTCCTGCATCACTTATTTTTTAGTAAATGCATTTATTTCAGTGTTGATATATAAGTACACTATATGCATTTATTTCTGTGCGAATGTTAATTTTAATCCTATTTTATTAAATGCATTGATGCATTTATTTTACTGTCTATTCAAAGTAATTATTGATTATTGACAATATGCATTGCTTTATGAGTTGCAGTAATTGACATAAACATGTCATCTCATAGTAACCACATGGATGATGTGTCTGTTGAGAGTATAAGAAGACAAAAACGTGAATGTGTTAGACAACAACAAGAAGAAGAAATAGAGAATTCGAAAGAAATACGTGGTGAAGAAAGAGAAGATCGAAGAAAGAAGAAAAGTAAAGAACAAAGAGCAAATTGAGAAGCATATAAAAAATAATATCAACGAGAATATCAAAGAGCACATCAAATGACAACAGAAGGGTCTGAAGAACAAAGGATGAATAGAGAAAATCAAGAAGCATATCAAAGAGCATATAGACAAAGACATGCACAATAAAAATTAGAAGAAGAAAATGCACATCAAATGACAATAGAAGAGTATGAAGAACAGAGGGTGAATAGAGAAAATCGAGCAGTATATCAAAGAGTGTATAAAGAAAGAAAGACACAACAAAAAAGAGAATAAGAAAATGCACATCAAATGACAACAAAAGAGTATGAAGAACAGAGGGTGAATAGAGAAAACCAAGCAGCATATCAAATAACATATAGACAAAGAAAGACACAACAAAAAGGAGAAGAAGAAAATGCACAACAAAGAGGAGATGGATAAGAAAAAGTGAAGGAAATGACATATGAAGAGCATGAAGAACAAAGGAAACAAAAATCTGAACAGCAACATCAAACTATAATTCATGATGATATGAAATATCAGTAAAGAAAGGCACAACAAATCACAAGTGAAGAGTTTTAAGAACATAGGGTGAATAGAGAAAATCAAGCAGCATATCAAAGAGAATATCAAAGAGCATATAGACAAAAAAAGGCAAAAAAAAGAGAAGAAGAAAATGCACAACAAATAAGAGATGGACAAGAAGATGTGAAGGAAATGACATTTGAAGAGCATGAAGAACAAAGGAAAGAAAAATTTGAACAACAAGATCAACTTATAATTCTTGATGATATGCAATATCAACAAAGGAGACACAACAAATCACAACTGAAGAGTCTAAATAATATAGGGTGAATAGAGAAAATCAAGAAACATATCAAAGAGAATATAGACAAAGGAAAGCACAACAAAAAAGATAAGAATAAAATGCACAACAAAGAAGAGATGGACAAGAAAAGGTGAAGGAAATGACATCTAAAGAGTATGAAGAACAAAGGAAACAAAAATATGAACAAGAAGATCAACTTATAATTCTTGATGATATGCAATATCAAAAAAGAAAGGCACAACAAATCACAACTGAAGAGTTTTAAGAATAAAGGGTGAATAGAGAAAATAGATTAGCATATCAAAGATAATATCAAAGAGCATATAGATAAATAAAGGCACAACAAAAAAGAGAAAAAAATGCAAAACAAAGAAGGGATGGACAAGAAAAGGTGAAGTAAATTATATCTGAAAAGCATGAATAACAAAGGAAACAAAAATCTAAACAAGAAGATCAACCTATAATTCTTGATGATATGCAATATCAACAAATAAAGGCACAACAAATCACAACTGAAGAGTTTAAAGAACAGAGGGTGAATAGAGAAAATCAAGGAACATATCAAAGAGAATATCAAAGAGGATATCAAAGAGCATATAGACAAAGAACGGCACAACAAAAAAAGAAGAAAATGCACAATGAAGAAGAGATGGATAAGATCAACCTATAATTCTTGCCGATATGCATATTTTGCATCAAAAAATTCGTGATAGGATTGATCAATTGGCTCAAAATCAAATGTTACTTGTGTGTGAAGAGTCATGTCCTAGCATTCAAGTAATTAATACAAATATAGGTCCAATGTGTATCAAATGTAAAAGATAAGGAACTGATAATATATTTTCAACTGATAATCATATGAATCCAATAAGATAACCTAAAGTTCTTGCATAAATAACTGAAGTTGAAGAGATGTTAATAGCACGTGCAAGTACAATTTTGTAGGTTATGCATTCGGTAGGTGGACATTATAAATATAGAGGACACACCATTAGTTTTCCATAAGAGGTTTCCAATCTTGCCATGAGATTACCTCAATATATTAAAGACTTGGATTTGATTATTGTTGTGTGCAAAAAATGTGGAAAAAGATAAAATTATGATTTTACTGTTAAAAATATTTTGTATTGCGAGCATTATATTATAATATTGAGAGCGATCCATATTGTCATGGAGTTCAGGTTGATAAAAATGCACTTTGAGAATTTCCTTAAGTTTCAACAAATGTTTCACATATGATTAATGTTGTTGCTTTGGAAAATATAGATATTGACATTGAATCTGTAATGTTGGAAGGAGTTCTAGGGATTGATGATGCATTAGATGAATTACAAACATGTTCTTTTGCAACAAATCTTCCTAATGCATGACAATAGATTGATATTATTCGAGATTGGACAAAGAACCCTAATACAAAGGAGCATAACCCTAATGTAAAGGAAGTGCTTAGTTGGCCTGACATTGGTTCATCTCTAATTAATGAATATAACATAGTGGGATTATTCGATATGGAATTTCCAACATTGTTCCCAAAGGGTGAAACAGATTGGTTGCAAGCATGAAAGAAAAATGTCCATCTTCATGAGTATGCAAAACATATTCTTAAATATCATGACAACATGTTTGGAAGGCACCCATGATTCAGATATTTTATTCAATATCATCATGAGACATCATGCTCAAGCTTCCTCTGTAGTTTTTGTAAATAATAATTTGACATATCTACTAACACCAATATAAGAGCTACGAGAACATCTACAAAATCTTCCAGAATCATGACTTGGAGAAATATTAATGCGATTTGGAATTGTATTGAGAGCTACACGTGAATATTGGAATAAGTGTCGTGCTGAGCTATTTGACTTGGTTCAACAGATTGGGTGTCCCACAATATTATTTACATTAAGTGCAACATATATGCAATGGCCAAATTTATATAAATTAATGTTGGGAACATGTCCTATAGATACAGTAGAAGCAATAAAATGGAGATGTCAAAATGTAATTGGCAATCCTCATATTGTAGCATATTATATGCACCTAAGGTGTTAGGGTCCTATAATTTATAGGATCAATTGATGATTATCTGTGGATTTTCATGTCATCAAATGTTGCAAATAATATTTCATTTTGCAAATTGTTTTAAAAAAGAAACTATACATACATACATACATACATACATACATACATACATACATACATACATACATACATACATAACATACATACATACATACATACATACATACATACATACATTATTTATATATATATATATATATATATATATATATATATATATAGATATATATATATGATGAAAAACCCCTTAGAAAATTAAAAATATGTGTCGTTAGCTTAAATGTCGCATTACTTGTTAAGTAATTGAGTTTAATTAGTTAATCAAATACTTTAATCGTCATAATTCTTAATCTTAATAAAGTTATTTTGATACGACGCTTTTGTCATTTGTAATAAAAAACGAGCTGAAATCAATGGTCGTGATCTATCTCGCCCAGATCAATGATGAATGATCACTTCGGACCCCCCCGACAATTAATCAAGGGTTGGGGGGGGACCCGAAAAGAGGATTATTCTAATACCGCCTTTGCAACATGTCATCCCCTCATTGACTTTGGACCCCCCTCCACCTAAAATTCTTACCACTCACCTCACCCCCTCGCCCTGCCACATTCTGAAATCCGCCTTTCCTCTCTTCCCGCCTAATAATAAACATTAACCCCACAACCTCCACTCCACTGCATTCCTGCCACATGTCACATCCCCTCCAATTGGATCCCTCCGAGTGGCATGTCCCCCTTCCCACCCCGCTTTCACTCTTATCGTATTCCTGTACTCGTCATGTAATCGTTAATATATGCTTTAGCAGATAATCATTTCCAGATTAATCATTTTGTTCTGTCAAATAGACAACTCTCAACTGTACAATGATCTTGCCAATAAAATTACCATGAACCTCGCTCAGTGATCCTTTCCTCTGCACTCCTGCAACAGGGATCGCCTGCTATTGTTACTGCAGCCTCATCAAGTCGAATAATATTCCTCTAACCGTTCCCAGGTAATTACTATTTTCCCATCTCATTTCCTTAAAAATTTATTCTAAAGGTAAATCAAAAGCCACATGGGAAAACCCTATGCTTCCCCCTGTAATTGACTTAGACCATCAATGATTAGTGGATGAACATGATAAAATCTCTGAAATCTGCTGTGAGTTCAACCTCTACGAACTCCACAACTGATTAAAACAAAAATTCCTTGATCTCAGTGATGAATTGAGTTTGTGGGACTCCTTCCTTCCTCAATTCGTTTTTCCCCAAACCCAACATTTTCTAGAATTTGCCTCATGGTGCCATTTAAGGTACATACCTAGTCAAAGGGAAATTGTGGCCCAGAACAATGATTTCCTTTTCATAATTACCCTTGAATCCATATGCCAAATGCTTTAGATCCAAAATTTAGCCACTTTGAAACCCTTTTCAATAGATTCCCTCATGGAACTCTACAAAAACCTAACTTTCCCTCACAGAGCCAATTTTTTTTAGACATTTCTACCTGAGAATGTCCATTCGCTGAAGACAAACCCTCCTTATCCATCGTCCATGTTCCTTGAAATGACAAAAAAAAATATCTCTATAGTTTCTTATTTACTAGGCTATCAAACCGATCAATGGGTTGATGAAGCCATAATAGGTTTTCTATCAGTGTTTTTAACCGAATAGAAACCTTCAATCATTTTTCATTACAATGAATTCTTAGTAGAGGTCATTCATGAACAATTCCTTAAGTTTTCTATAGAAGGAGTCTTCAAGAATGCTTCAGTTTTAGTTTACTTGTTCCTATTCCATCAAGCAGACAAATTTCAATTTCCACTACAGAAATTGGATGAGCAGGGGAATGCACAGTCTGTAATTAAGAGAATTGGACCAGAGATGAAGATAATTCTACATCTTAGTGAACAAATAAATACAGGTGACTGGTACCTATATCAAGATTACACTAAGATCCGGGTGTATGGATGTGAATTTCCTCCATGTAAATTGCCCAAATTTGTTCCTATTAGAGTTTTTTCATTAGAGCATATTAGGAAAATGATAAATATGTCTGGTTTACACTTTGTGACAGCTAAAGAAAATCTCAGTTCAAAATCAAGGCACAAGTTGGGCCTTTCATTTGTAATACCAGGACAACAAAAAAAGAAGCAGATCTTCTGCTCAAACAAATGAAATTTAAACTCAGTTTCACTTGGTCATATGATCCTTTAGGAATAATTTCAAAGTTGAGTGTAGAGAAGAAAACTACTCCTTACACTCATACTCCCAGACCTGAAATTGAGCAATATAGGAATTAAGATAATAGAAAAGAAAACACATTGTAGGAAGCAGAAGAACAAGTACTTTCTGCTATGACATCACAAACATCAGTGCCACATGAAAAGCATGATAAAAGACCAAGGGAGGATGTTTCCTCTTCAGTCACTGAAATTCAAGGGAAAGAATTACAAATATATAAAATAGGCAGAAAACCAATCTAGTAGAAGTGTTTTCATAGGAAGAAAATGTTTAATATAAAATAGTTTTGATAGGTCCTTATAATTCTACTTTTCCTCGAGTTGAAGACATTTTCATAGGGTCACCATCATCTTCAATTTCTAAAGAACCACTAGAATCATCTCAGTCAGGGGAATTAGTCCATGATCAAATTGAACCAAGTATATTTGCTAGGTATATAAGGAAATAAAAAAGAAAAATGAACAACTAAAAGCAATAACCTATTCTCAGTTCTTGAAACAAACAACCTCATCACAACACAAACTTCTCTCTGATTTTGACAATGAGGAAGGGAAAATGAAGATACCTTTCCTTGAAGCTCAAGTTTCTTTACTTAAAAGTGCAAATGAATAAAAGAAGTCTATATTTTATTTTAACATTGATCAAATCCATCCTATTGATCAGATGGATTTTCACAAGCAAACATGTGAAATGTTGTATTCTACCCTGACAAACTCAGCAATGGAAACATCCAAACTTCAGGCACTAGTCAACAATATTCAGTCTCAATTGGAATTAGAGAAAATATCTTTTTTAGCTAAAGACACTAAGATAAAGTCTTTATAGGATTTAGTGATTAAATTGGGATATGATGCCAGTATTGTAAAAGTTGTTGAGGGGATCATTAAAAGAAAAAAATGTTGACATTGCAGCCCTAAAGAAGCATCTCAAACATCCATCTACTGAAGATCCATAAATGAAGGAAGTTGGTCTACTAGAGAAGGATAAAGAAGATATATTTAAAATTATCATTGAACAGAATGGACAGATTAAACAAATGGAGGCTGAAATATAGAAGTTACTAAAAGAGAAAGAACAATCAACTAACTTAGCAGTCATTCCTCTCACAACAATTCTAGTTGCAGTTACATCAAAAACAGGGGCTTCTACTTCAACATCTATTACAACAGAGATACAATCTACTGATACATCATGATAATTAATCAAATATATGGAAGACTTGTCTATCAAAGGCCAAGAGATTGAAAAGCTGAAAGCTCAACTTAAAAACCTCCAAGAGTAGAAATAAAAAATTGATATTATGTATGTGTTAGATCTTCAAAAGACTCACAGATTAACTCAGAGAATTGAACTTTTAGAAAATGAATCTGCCATGGCACAGACAATTGCACAGCTAAAGGAGAACATTTGGATATATATTAATGAAGCTATTACTGAAATTTTTCCTTCCATTGAAATTATTTTCGAGTAGGAGGAATTGGTGCAGAGATACAAATAAGTCATAGAAGACATCAAGGAAAGTTTGGGTCAGAAACCAAGTCAAGCTACTACCTTAATAAGAATTATGAACTCAAAGACAAAAGAATAACTTGAAGAGTATGAGATTATAGACAAAACTGAGACAATTTTTGAGGTAAGAAGAGTTCTTACAAAACGGAATTTAATGTTACAGTTAGAGAATAAATGTCACAACTTGGAGTCTAGCATCCATAAATTCCATAAGAAATTCAATATACTACACCAAAAGGGACTTCCAGGTTTAAAGGGAATGGGAAATAATTAGTTCAGCTAGAGGATTGTCAACAAAAATTATATTCCATAGCAAGAGATGAATAAAAAATTTCCACCATAAAGGGAACCATTACAGGGAAAGAATTCATGGAAGGTTTGAAGTTCGACTTACTTATCAAACATGAAATAAAACATCTGTTTGTAATTAAGGCTACTTTCTAGAAATATACTAAGGTGGATGAAACCTATACAAAATTAATCAAATTCTCTATCCCAGATGAAGACAGATGGGATAAATTATGTCAAATTCTTGAGTAAACAAGTATTCATCTTAAACAAAAAAGCAACAGTCTTTTCAGGTTGAGTCATCAGTAGAATCCTTGAAGTCAGTGGCAGAGAGCTTCGACAGTTTTAGTTTACCTATATTCTTGTACTATTTTTGTAAAAAAAAATAATGATATTTTGTAGGAAAATATTGATATTTTAAATCAAGATATTTTGACAAATTTGTATAAATACTTCACATTTCATGGTACAAAGGGTTGGAAATCTTATGAAGAAAGAAGATCCTTGATGTAAAGCTATGCATGTAAGGAAGTGACCATTTTCATCAATACATAAAGTTTGTTCTAGGATTCCTATGTCAGGAAATTGGTGAAGTTTCCTCTCTTGTAGAATTGTTATTTTTCTATTTTTCCATATGTTATTTCTATCTCTATTGTTTAAAGAAGATTAAGGGCTGAATTTGTTCAAATACACTCTGCGCTGTCTTATAAACAACATTTATGTTTTCACTCTTATATTAAGTATAGAATTCATCCTAGCATAATCTATATTTAATTGAATCTAAATCTGTTCATCCCATTCACTCCACAAATGATCTAAATATCCAAAACCCTGCCTACCTTTCCCTATTACATTTGTTCTGACACTCTTGCATCTGATCACCCTAAGACTTATGAATCCATTTCCCAATGGACTGTCCTTGTAGTTTCAACCAAATATTGGAAAACAAAACTCATAACTCATAATTAGCCTAATATCTTAAATCAAAAAATCTAAATCTAATAGAGAGATCCCTGTCTGAAGCTGGAAGGGCTAGATCCCAACTTCCAAAGTGGTTGTTTGGTTACCTCTGGGTTTCTTTCACACCCTTGGGAAATTACGAAGTGAAAACATAAGGCATACAATGTTTTGAGATGATTTTTTTGAGCATTTTCGTCATGCTATAAATGATTGGTGTCACTATGAGTGGCAACATCGCAGATTTCCACATGTACATGGATTTTTATGGTTAAACTATGCTCCTAACATGGACACATGAACTGGGATGATCCTACACAGGTTAAAATTGCTAAATAATATTTGGATGGATGTGTACATGCAATGAATCCACTGATTGACATCAAATAAATATTTAGTTTAGATTTATTGATGATGGTCATCCTTGCTTAAAGGATACACAACAAATATTTGAATATTATCCTATGCTTGATTATGAAAAACTTCTTAATTGTGTTGAGGGTCATATCACATGCAATGAAAGATCTCACCTTCGAAAGAAAGTGGCAAGATTGGTATGTCGATATGAGGGACCGTGGGATCTATGTGATGAGTCAAAACTCTATGTTGATGAGAATGGAGAAAATAAATATGAACCAAGATGAAATGATGATAGATTGAATACACTCAATCGTGAAACATAGATGATACAGAGGGCTAATATAGATTGACAAGCTATTCTTTCAAAGCACATCGTCATTAATTACATAGAAAAATATGCAGCAAAATCTAAAAAAGGATCGGAAACATTCCATCATATGTTGATGTGTGTATCTTCTATTCAAAATCCAAATGAACCCGCAACTCATGTATACAAGAGTTTGTTGTGTGAAATTATTGTTGAGAAAGATATCAATGCACAAGAGGCATGCCATTTTCTTCTAGAGCTCTATCTTTTTGAATGTAGTCGTCGATTTGTTGTTCTAAATGTCGGCATGAAGGTTTTTAAACAAGTACAAGTTGATACATATGATGTCGACAATGATAATTCCCTTATTGATGCATATACCAAGAGACCTGCTGATATTGAGCACCTCCCATTGATATATGTCATAAAATCATGGTCATATGATAAACATCGATGTGGCAAAAAAAATTACAATATAAGAATGCAACTAGTGTATGCGTGTTCCCTCGATTTACCTCAATTCCTAATCAAGAAGATGACAAGTTTGCTGAATTTTGTTGGTTTGAGTTGTTACTATACGAGACCTTTCGTGATTTTCACAAAGATATAGGTCACACAAATGATGAGATTGTGCATAATTTGGAAAAATTGTGATACCAACCATGGCATGTTGATCGCCATCCATTGCCTCTAATTGATCCAGTTGAATCTAATGAAGAAGACATTCAAAATCCACTTGTTGATTTTAGAGAGAATGAGTGGGATATTCCTTGTGGATTGTATAAAATTAAATATATAAATTACAATAAGTTTGAGATGTTGGGACACAAATATCACAATCGTGCATATAACTGGAATACCAATTTTGTTGATGAAGTCACCTATAATCATGCTATTCATTTCATATTTGAAATGCGAAAGTTGAATTCCCTTTGCACTAACTAGCATGGAAAGTCTTACTCCTTTGAAAGTGTTGGTGCTAAGCAGAGACAAGCATTTGATATTATCCATGACCATTCTAGATCAGAGGATGGTCAATTAATCATGCTAATCCAAGGAATTGAAGGCCCACAAAAATATTATTTGACTGGAGCCATTGAAAAAGCATTTGAAACCCAGTCCTTTCTTGGGAAGAGTCCATTATTTCTTTTAGTTCATATAGGGGTTTCAACTTTCAACATATCTGCAAAAGCAATTCATTATGCGCTTCAAATTCCAATAAAAGACATAAAACCTTTGAAACAACAAAGTTTAATTACATTCCAAGAAGAGATGAATCATGTGAAATATATTATGATAGATGAAACGAGTTTTATTGGAAAAATCTATTAATAAACATTGATTCAAGACTTCGACAAGATTTTCCAGAAAATGAAAAAGTTTTTTTTGGTAGAAGGTCACTATATTGGTTGGTGATTTTGTATAATTGTGACGTGTTATGGATAAAACTGTATATGCATGTATTGGTCTTGCAAAATAATTATGGAACTCATTCACAATGGTTGTGACTCTTGATATTGTGTTTTGACAAGATGGACAAAAAATCAACAAACAAATATTTGCAATTTGTTGATGAATGTAAGGGATGCAACACCAACTATGGAAGACTAGAAACTACTCATGACTCTTACAAATACACCCTTGGATACTTCCACAATAAATTAATTTGATAAGGAAATACATTTGTTTGAGACAAATGATGATGTACACAATCATAATAAGCTTTATTGTTCTGAGGCTTCTGTGATTTGTATTCTATGTAGAGTTTCCTTTCAGGATTATCACATCCATAATTATTTGAATCGACGTTTTGAACCATCCACCATGGCTCATCATTAGGATGACTCGAAACGTCGATACAAATAATTATGGATGCGATAATCCCGGAAGGAAACTCTACGGATAATAAGATTTTTTTAAGAAACCTAAATTTTCCCATTGCAACCAGCAGTACTACAAAAGGAAAAAGAAAATACATGGAAACATATGAGGAAGAAATGGAATTTGAGTTACTTATTGTATTTGGATCTCGAGTGATGTTTACATCAAACATTTGGACTGATGCAGGATTCCTAAATGGTGCTCTTGGAATTGTAGAAAAAAATTGTGTAAAACCCTGGAGTTTCACCCCCAGAACCGCCCACATATGTTTTAGTAAGATTTGATAAATACATGGGAGCACCATGGGATGAATCATCCCCTCAAACAGTTCCAATTACACCCATTGAAAGAGATAATAGAAAACAACTTCGATTGAAACTTGCTTGGGGCTTAACAATCCATAATTCACAAGGATTAACTTTGGAGAAAACCAATATTAATATTAGGAAGAAAGAGAGACAGAGTATGACATTTACTGTGATATCTTGAGTTAACTATTTGAATGGTCTATGATTTCAACCTCCCTTTTCATATGAACGATATGAAAATATGACAAAAGTAACAAGTGTGAAATTAAAAAAAGAAAAAGAAGAAAGATTGAGACTTATCACATTGTAAAATATTTATAATTAAAAATCTGTATTGGATGCATGTATTAAAAATGATTATATTAATATTATGTGTATTTAGCATATTTAAAATGATTATATTAATATTAGATGAATTCAAAAACTATTGATAAAATTAATCATATCTTCATTATATTTTCTTTGGCTGTACATGACTAAAACCGGCCTAGATCCATCTTAACTCTTGATCTATCAAGCACCGAGTGGGATGAAATATCTCGAGGTGAAATCCTTTCTTGGAGTTTTTCCCCTTGAGAGATTTGATCCCTCTCGGCGCTTGATAGATATGAAGTTATGATGGATCTAGGCTGGTCATATACATAACTCATTAACCATTAGTCCATGAAATAACACATATACAACATGTCATGTAGCAATACATAAGATACAGGGTGTAGGGACATAACCTCTAATGCTTTTATAACAACCCAAATATACAAATGATTAATGTTACAACAAGAGGGAGGAGGCTCATGTCACTCCCTTACCCGTCCTCTCCAAATATAAGACAATAACCACTAACAAACTACAACCTCAGTTCACATTTAGTCACCTTGGGTCACTTCAGGTCACCTTGGGTCATTTTGAGTCACCTCGGGTTGGACCGACACTACTTATCTACCCACTGGGTTACAATCTCCACTCGTGGCCTGAAACATGAAACCTACAACTTTTTTCTTGAATGTAACCTTGACCTACACCAGAAATCATTCCACTTGACTTGTTTCAATACGTGTCACAACCTTCTTCTAACCCTTCCCCCCCAGTAGGGTGGACTTCTCCTTGTATGACCTTGGTTAAACCTCGATTGAGTGAATCCCAAACCTTATGCTTTGGTTTTTCCTTACTCTTTCATTCAAAATTTGTCACCACTTTTATTGGTTATGTATTATCCACCAAACCATGTCCTCCATCGAATTTGTCTTATCCCTCTCCAACTCTCGGCTACTTATACTATTCATGCGCGAGGGTAGTGTTTGTCAATTTAATTGTCTTAAATTGTTACATAAATTATCTATCGGAGTTGGTAAACTTGTGAAGTGCAAGTGCACTATATGTGCTAGAATTCCTTTTTATTAAATCAAATTATTAATGTGCAAGATTGGGCATTTGAAAATCACTTCTAAAGATGTTTTGCATTCCTATCTTACACTTTAAAGAAAATGAATTTAACACATTCAAAATTTCCTAAAATTTCTTCACTCCTTTCTAATGAAATAAAAAATGTTTTTTCACATTGGAAAATGAAACTAAAGCAAACTCATATTATCTCATTAAATTAAGAGAACTTAACGAATCTATTGCAACACAAATTTAATCTCTAAAAGAATAATTATTCATCTAATGTTATAGCAATCCTTCGCATAAAAACCAAAATGAATTTGACTTCGAGTTAAAATGAAAACTACACATTTTCTCATTATCAATCACTCATGCATTAAAATGAAAACTGTAAAGAAATCACTCATGCTTTGAAATGAAATACTGTAAATAAATCACTCATGATCTGAAATGAAATATTGTAGAGAAAACACTCATGTTCTGAAATGAAATACTGTAAAGAAATCACTCATGCTCTGAAATGAAATACTTTGAAATGAAACTATAACAAGATCTATGAAAAGTGATTACACTACAATTAGCATCATTATAAATCAACTTGAAAATAATGATTAGTGAAATTTTGCTATCACTATCTAATTGAAATCAACACTACAAAATGATTCTAAAACATGTAAGTAACTGCAAAAAATGATAAACAAAAGATATGAAAATGCAAAACCTTCACTGTTTGCAGGGGCCCTCCACAAACAGGTGGTCATACAAATTTAACCAAATAGTCAGTTATTCATCACAACTTGCTTCTTCATTAACAGGTGAAAACAAAGTTTAAAACAATATTGTTGCATATATAAATTAACCTCTGTTCATGTTTTGCTGCACGATATTTATAAAAGCCAGTGTCAAATAGCTGTTCAAGGCTTTTATGCCTATAATTAGCTAACAAAATTCTAAACTTAGCTTCTAACAAATATCAAAATATCGTTTGTTCATGATTTTATATTTGGCAAAGAAAATTGTGAAGCATAAGATTTTGAGTCTCTCGCTCGCCTATTTAGTAACACATTGACTTTCACCCTTTGACCACGCGATCAAACAATACTTTGATGATCTAGTTCATATGGATAGGAGGGAATCATTTAAGGGATCAATCTCCACTTGTCCATATATTTTTCTTCTTAGTTGGCACCTCAGATCTTGGTAAACCTTGGATTTGGTTACATAAACATAGATTAACTGCGTAATTGCATGAATTCGATAGCTAATACAACCATTAGTTCAATAATAAGGAACAATGTTAAATATGAAAGATAAGAAAATTAAATACCTTACCATTCCAAAAACCTTGTAGTTTTATGCCTTTGGAGTTGATGATGATGGTCAAAGAGAGGAAAAATTGGTAAGGGAGAGTGTCAAAATGAAGCATTCATGAGGCTCTATATTCCCCCACACAGAGGCCATTGCATGTCCTCATGATTTTTTTTTTTAGAATTGGACTACTGCATTTCTTCTGAGACTTGAGCTAGTACATCTAGGTTTATCTTCTTCACCCTCTTTTTAGTCACTACCATTCTTGGCCTTTCCATCAAGATTTTATACTTCAGATTTATCACCTTTCCTCTAAGAACCTTATTCTTTTTCTTAACTGTTTCTTTTTCTTATACCATAGGACCAAATGTAAAATAATATTATCATTCTTAGTTCTTCGAATCTCCTTCTGTATCTTTAAGGCCTCATGCTCCTGTTGTATGTATCTATTTGACGCTCAAAGATTTATTGTTTGAAAATATTTATGACTAGAGGTTCTTGTGGGCTACTAGATTGAGCTTCTTTTTCTTGATTTGAAAAATGATGTTTTTCCTGTGGATTTCTTCTCTAGAGACTCAATGTAATCGTATATTTCTTGTTTTACTAGATCTATTTCTGGTGTCTTTCAGCCTGGGCTATGAATAGGTGAGATTATAGTAGGTGATGGAACTTTCATTTTCTCTTCTTCCTCCAAATTAACAACATCTGTATACTATTGAGATGGCTTTTGATTAAGCATAACACTTCTTCTTACATTTGATGGAAGAGGGTTTTTAGGTTTATCTCTTTTATTCTTTTTTTTAGCTTTCTCTATTTTCTTGGATGTGATTTCTTCCTTTTTGTTGGATTTCTTTCTTCTAACAGATTGCCTTTTAATGCTTCCTAAAATTTCTGCAATAGGAATCTTATCTTCTGGCTGTTCTTAAGCAAGTAAAAATCAGCGTTGTCTTGCAGATATTTGATAAGCTCTTCCTTTTTTAATGGATTATGATAAATTCTTAATCTATGACCATTTACAAGGAAGGTGATTATTTATTCATCAATAGATTTGATCCTAACTACACCATTATCAAAAACTATTTCAATCTCATATTGCCCAAGCCAATGAGTTTGAAATTTCCCTTGAAAATCTTTGAATTTTGAATAAATAAGTAATGCCCAATCTCATGGCTAGAACTTTCTTTCTTTGATATATTTGTCATGCCATATGGATCTCTATTGTTGAACTATATTGGTTCTTTGGATTTCATCTTGTCTTATCTCATTAAGTTCATTTCGTTGCTCCATTCTTTGTTTTTGTGCTTCTGAAAGATCAAGACCCAATTTAACTATTGGCTTGAAATTTTTTACTTGAAAATCAATAGGAATAGGGACTTGCTTCCCATAAAAAATTTCATAGGGAGTATTCCTTGTAGTGTTTCTCCATGTGGTATGGTGTGCCCATAAAGCTTTTGGAAATTTTTCTACCTAGTCTCTTCTATGGAGATGCATAATTTTGGTGATAATTGCTTCAACTACTTTATTAGTGGACTTCACTTGTCCATTTTCTTGAGGATTATATGGGGTGGACTTCTGATGTTTGATTTTGTACTCCTCCATATCTTTTGTACCAACTTGGATGTGAATTGGGTACCTTGATTTGTTACAATTTCCCTTGGGACACCAAAATTAGTAAAAATATCCTCGAAAAGAAATGAAACTACAACATTTTCAGTAGAAAAAGGAAGTGCTTTATCTTCTACCCATTTTGTAACATAATTAGTGCAAACAATAATGTATCTTTTATGTCTCTATGGTGGATTGATTGGACCAAAAAAATCCAGAGCCCATTTTTCAAAAGGCTTAATAAGTACCTGAGGTTGTAGAGGCATTTCATCATAGGGAATAGGTCTACCCATCCTTTGACAACTATCACATCTCTTAACATACTCCTTGGAATCCTTAAAAAGTGAAGGCCAATAGTATCCTAAGAGAAGGACTTTGTAGGAAGTTCTTTTGTCAGCGAAGTTTCCTCCACATGGCTCATCATGACAAGTTTTCAATATCTTTGGTACTTCATCTTCTCTAAAATGCCTTCGAATGATTAGATCTAGCCATGTTTTATACAATTCTTCATTTATCCATGAATAATATGCACTAATTTGAATTACCTTTCTTTTTTCCCGAGGAGATAAATATGATGTAACTTCCATGTAGCCAAATAATTAGCAATATCTGCAAACCAAGTTGATTTAGTAGATCTTGCAAAAAGATATTCATCAGGGAAATTTTCTTCTACAGGTACATCATTATTATCATTTTGAATCCTAGATAAAAAATCAACAATTGTATTTTTTTTCCTAGGACGATCCAAGATGGTGATGTTAAAATCTTGCAACAACAACAACCATCTTGTAATTATGCCATTAATGACAAGTTTATTCATTAAGTACCTAATTGCAGAATGATTTGTATGTACAAAAGTTTCATAGCCAGTAATGTAATGTCTGAATTTATTGATGGCATGGACAATAGCTAAAAACTCATTTTATATTACAGTGTAATTTAACTCTGTAGGAGTCAAATTTTTACTTGTGTAATAAATGGCATAAGGAGTTAAATCCTTTTGTCCTAGTACAACTCCTAAAGTTGTGTCTGAAGCATCAATTGAAATGTCAAAATGTAGTTTCCAGTTTCGTCCTCTAAGAATGGGTGCTTCAAAGATTTCTCCTTTAATGTTTCAAAGGCCTTTTGCGGAAGATAAAGATCGGCCGGATTCGAACCGGTCTGGCTGAAGCTCCCAATGATAATTCCAATTGAATTCACAGTCTTTCGTGAGCAGTTTGAAAAGTGGGGATGAAAATTTTGTAAAGTTTTTTATGAATCTTCTATAGTAACCAATGAAACCAAGAAAAATTATAATATCTCGTTGATAAGTTGGAATTGATAATTTAGAAACAACTTCTACTTTAGATGTGTCCACTCTAATTCCATTTCCTAAAATATGGTGCCCTAAAACAATTCCCTTAGTAAACATCATAAACATTTTTCATGGCTTAATGAGAGATTTGCCTCTTTACATATAATGAGAACTTTTTCCAAAATTTTAAGAGATTCTTCAAAACAATTTCCATAAATTGTAAAATCATCCATATATACTGTTGACACCTAATCCTTGTGATTGGGTAAATATATGTAAATAAATAAATGAGAAATATGAAAAGTCATCGGGAGATGAACTGAATAGTCTCTCCGTCATGTATATAATAGACCTATCTGATGGAATAGAAGATACAAATCAGTTTTTTCTTAATGGAGTTACTGCCTGGCCTGACATGGTATCAAAGCCAGCTCCTTTTTTAGCTCTTGTGCCTTGTAACTCCCTTGTCTGCTGTTATGCTCTTAACTTGCAAATGATACCCAAATACAAAATATGCGAAGAAAAGAGACCCAGAATACAGAATATGCGAAGAAAAGATACCCAGAACACAGAATAGCAATGAATTTATTATTCAGAGAGTAATGTTCACTTGCCTTTTTGAGGGGGCAACCTCCAATAGAGCAGAGCTCGATTACAAAAAAAGACACGATGCTCCTCGCAGGGAGTTTCTATCCTTTATATATGACTCCTACGTGCAATACCACGGGCCAATACCGTGTATTATTAATACCATCTATCTAATACTACGGCCCATTGCAACTAACTGTGGTTCCGTTATTAATTGCGGATTAACCACTTACAATTATTAATATGGGCTTTATTGACTCTTGACTATGACGTGGTCCCATTACATAGATAAGGGGGTTAGGGTGGGACCCTAACATGCCCACCCCCTTAAGACTAGCCTTGTCCTCAAGGCTGAAGCTGCGAAAACTGGTGCAGAATAGTGGCTGGCTCCCCAAGTTGCGTCTTCTAGAGAGGGGTCTTTCCATTTGACTAGGACTTCCTTAATCATGCGGCCGCGCAGTTGCTTGACTCGTGTGTCGAGGACCTGTTTCGGTTGAAGCCAGATGGATCCTTCTTCGTCCAATTCCGGTAGACTAGTCTGAATTCTGCAATTGTTCCCAATCACTTTCTTGAGGCATGAGACATGAAAAACTGGATGGATTTTTGTAGTAGGTCTCAAAGCCAACTTGTAGGCCACTTCTCCAATGCGTTGAAGTACTTGATATGTTCCGTAGAATTTGGGAGAGAGTTTCTGACATCCCTTGTCTTTGAGTGAGGTTTGCTTATATGGTTGGAGCCGTAAAAAGACCTGATCCCCTTCTTGAAATTGGCGCTCTGAGCGATGCTGGTCTACCTGTTGCTTCATGTAGTTCTGAGCTTGATGAAGATTCTCTCGAAGATGGGCAAGCATGGTTGCGCG